>VZUI01092958.1:0-31929 GCA_013401135.1 Cettia cetti | reverse complement strand
TTCCTTCCTTTCCTTCCTTTCCTTCCTTTCCTTCCTTTCCTTCCTTTCCTTCCTTTCCTTCCTTTCCTTCCTTTCCTCCCTCCCTCCCTCCCTCCCTTTTTTCCCCCTTTTTTCCTCCTTTTCTCCCCCTTTCTCCTTTCCTTCCTGGATATCCAAGAAGTGGAGCGTCTCTAATTTAATAACTCCTCCCAACCCCCAAGTTTCCACAGGGAATGAACAACCAGGAGAGACTCAGAACACCCAAGGAGGGAACCAGCATCTCCTTTATATTTCTGCTGTTGCTCTGTTCAGCAAATTTGATACTTAACACAAAGTAATTGGGTTTAAAACTAATTGCTCCAGACTTCAACTCATTCTACCTCCCTGTCTGCATGGGATAAGGTGCTTGTCTCCTCTGTGCAGGTGAGGGGCACATCCCTCCTCTGTGCAGGCAGGAAAGAGGGGAAGATTTGGGGTTTCTTGCTGTTCACACACCTTCAGGCACCCCGGAGCAGCATGTGGAGGGGCTGCAGTGCACGTTGTGTTTATCCACAGATGACTTGGAGCCGTTGCCAAAGGATCCAGATCCGCGTCATTTTTCCTGGCAAGAAGCTCTGGATCCTTTGTGAGCTGTTTCCAATTATTATATTAACTGGGAAAGTAAACAATGCCATGCTATTAGATAGAGCTGGCACGAATAAATGCTGCTGCTCCCTCTCCAGACTTGATTATTATTAAGAAATAAAAATATCAGCTTCAAATAGATCCTAATGCGGATTAAATGAACAGCATGTTCTGTCTCAGCTGGACAAATATATCTGTGACTCCAACTTAGCAGCACACATTCATGGAATTATGGAATGGTTTGGGTTGGAAGGGATCTCAGATCTCATCCCCTTCCAGCCCCTGCCCTTATCCCAGGTTGCCCCAGCTCCAAAATACATCCCCTCCAATGGATACGTCTGGAGCCCACCACCCTCATGAATCCAACTGCAGCGTGCTACAAAACCTCCCAGTTCCTCAAATGTTTGTGCAATGCTGTCTCTGGTGCTTGGCTTCTGCTTTGCTGCAGGGAAAATGATCCTCTTTTGTCCCTCTCAGGGTTTAGGAATTTTCCCACTCCCTGCCTTGCTCACTGAGCAGCCTCGAGTGCCACAAGCTGCAGTTTTCCTTCTTTCCTTGCAGTTTTCATTCATTTTGTGTCTCTCTTGTCCACAGGGATTATTTCAGAGGTAATTCAAGAGCTGCTCTGCTGCCTGTAACTCATTTCTTTGTTGAGTTCCCCCAAGTTTACTCCACTCCAACCCTTCTGGGGCTGCTGCTGCTGCTGTGTTGAACCCTTGGCTCTGCCTCTCCAAGGGTGGCTGGACAGGAGCAGGGGGGAGATAAATGCTGCCTTAAATGCCAAGGGAATGCAGCTGCAGGGAAAAGCTCTGCCAGACACAGGAAGCCCAAAATGCCAGGGTGGATGTGGATGAGACACCACCACTGAGCCCCTGCAGGGACCATTAGCTCTGCCAGCTCCCTGGGATTTGGGGAATTGTCTTCTACTCATGCCGGGAGGTGGAAAAACAGCTCAGAGAGCAGTTTGGCCTCCAAGTATCATCTCAGTCTGAGGCAGCTGGAAAAAGGAAGCTCTGGGCAGCTCAGGAGCTGTGCTGGGCTGCCCTGAGGGGTGCAGGGAGCTGCAGGGTCTGCAGATGGGATCTGACTTCTCCAGGGCTGCTCCATGGGGCAAAGTGGGAGCTTCTCACCAGGACATGAGAGGGAAAATCTGTATCCCCACTGCTGCTGTGTGTGTGTGTGGATGTGGGACAGGAGGATTGGGAACCAGAGTTCCTGCTGGGGAAAAACAGCATTTGGATTTTCAGCTGCCACCTGGCTCTATCCCAGCCCTCTCTGCTGGACAATAAAGAGTGTGTATGACAGAAATTCAAAGGTACAAGGAGTAGAAAAAGTCTGGGTTTTGTTCTGAAGGAATATTTGTTGAGAGTATGGATGCAGCATCTTCTGTTAATGCTATCCAGCGAGCCTGGAATCCTCTGATATGTAAATCAAGGTGAATATTTGACCCAAGGTGACTTTAAATTTAAAAGTAAAAGTTCTTGGTATTACCCTTGTAATAAAATTAGCCTTTTTCCCCCCCAAATAATTGAATTTTATTATTGATTTCTGTGTTACAAGCTCTCAATTGGGCATTAACCTTTTTCAAAGAGTTTGGCTGGGGTGTTTGTTTTTTGGGGTTTTTTTGTCTGTTGAAATCTCTTTAAGATAAATTCAAATCTCAAATGCAAGACTTGACTGATATGTTCCAGGAACTCCTCTCTTGGTGCCAGTTTTGGTGGCTCAGGCAGAAACTGTTGCTGTGCTGGAGACATGACGTGATGCCTGGGGCTCACTGCATCCCCTTGGGTACAAATCCTTCGGTTTTGGGACTCAAATGCCCCAGGGCAGGCAGTGAAAGGAGGAGCAGAGAAGAGGAGCTGTTCCCTCCCCGGCCAAGTAGATGTTGTAGGCACCCAAATCTCAGGTTTGAGGCATGATTTGAACCTCAAGTCTCTTAAAAAAAATAAATGGCTGGGTTGGGTTTAGGGAGTTTATCATCTAAAAGTTACTGGGTTAGCTCCCAGGGTCTGAATCCCTCCCCAGAGATTAAACACAGACCTCTGCTGGTGCTGGCTTGCAGGTGACAGGTGACAAACACCTCCAGGAAGGGTTCCCAGTGTGCAGCTCTGCCTCTGTTTGCAGCAGCAGCTCATGATGGAGCACTGGCCAGGCCAGGGAGTGTCTGATTAAAAAAGTCTCTCTTTGTGACCAATTCCTGGGTTAATAAAAGGCTTCTCTGGCGTTGTCCTGGCAACAGAAGTTTTTGGGAGGAGCAGAGCTTGGCGGGTAAGTCGCTCTGCCAGGCACAGGTGCCACGTGGGGACAGGAGGGATGTGTCCAAAAAGCCTTGGTCTGGCCAAGGAGGCACCAGGGTGACCAAAAGGGCCCTGCTGCAGCTTTCCAGGGTGCTGGGCAATGCCTTTGTGCTCCTCAGGTGCCACCCAGACCCTTTATGTCACACCAGCCCCAGAGCTGGAGGAATGATCCAGCCTGGGAACGGGCATGGAGCAGGTTCTGTGCTCAGGGCTGTGCTGGGTGCTGGTGTCACCCCTGGGACTCTGGTGCTGTGACAGCTCCCAGTGCTCCAGCAGGTCATTAACAGGGAACACAAACACGATCTGAGCACACCCTGCAGTGCTGTGGGGCTGAGGGACCTGTGCAGCCTCAGCCCTGGCTCTCCACAACGCTCATTAGGTTTGTACAAGCTGCAAAAACTCATCCTGCTGTACATAATTTTAATTGCCTGCTCCACAATTGCCTGTCAAATATATGCTCTGTCGCGTGGCATGACCTGCCTGCTAAATTGCAACAGGAATAAAAAAATACTGCAGAAAGTAAAAGGGAAAAAAATCTAATTATGAACTAGAATGGCGTTCTCAATCTCTATTGCCATCTGCAGCCTGGTGTGTTAGGACCAGCACAAACAAATCAATAAACCCTGCAGCTTTTCTTCTGCTGCCTTTGGCAGTTGTAAGTACTTTGTGCAGTGTTTGTGGGAGCACTCTGGTTCCTCCTCTCTGGTGAGGAGCTGCCCTCAGCCAGGAGGTTTCACCGCTCCTTTTATTCTCGGGACGCCAAACTCCGCACCTGGAGAGAGGGCAGCAGTGAAAGGGTTAAAAGGAATTATCTGGGCTGCAGCTTTAATACGTCTCGTGTGGAGGGCACGAAACTGAGTTTGGTAGGAGGTTCTTTGTCTGGAGCAGCCTTGGCAGTAAACAGAGCTGTGATCTCAGAGGCAATGAGGCACCGGGAGCGCCGGGGGCTGCGGGCTCCGGCTCCGAGCGGCGGCCGGGGGGCAGCTCCGGGTGTCCCAGCAGGTGCTGCCACGCCAGAGGATGGAAGTGGAGTGAAGCTGCTCCTGTGATGAGCCCCAAGCCCACCCTCTGCTCCTAGTCCGAGTTTCCTGGAGAGCAGAGGGAGCGGAGGATGCGGAGAGGGCGATGAGCGGTCCCAGGGAGGACGGCCGCTGTCGCAGGGCCATCAGCATCCTCACCGAGCTGTGCCAGAGGAAAAGCCTGCCCAGCTTGGACCTGGACACCTGCAGGGAATTCCTCCTGCTGCCTTCTGACCAGAGCCTGATAATCTCCGAGCCAGGTACGGCCCCTGCTCCCGTCTGCTGAGGGTGCTCGTGGAAGCAGCAGGGACATCCATCCCCTGCAGCGGGAGGAAAATGTTTGGGAGCCCCATGTTAGACCCAGGGGTTGGTCCTGGCACCCCTCTGGGAGGGTTCCTTCCCTTTCCACATGTTCCATGGTGAAGATTTGGGTGAAGTCCTGCCTCACCTGTTGATGTGGAACGGGATGGCTGCACGGGGGGACAGCCGGGGTGTTCCGGGCTGTTTCACGAGATGAAGTTCCTGTGGAAGTTCCTTTCTCAAAAACACCGACTCCTGACCTGTATGAAACAAACCCAAACCAACCAAAAAGCAGCAAAGAGCCTACTTAAACCCCTGGGATGGCAGGAGCTGATGGTGCTATCCCAGGTTGAGAAATGGAGGGACTCCCATGGATTTCTGTTCATCAGTAAGGGATCTTGATGTGCTTCCATGTGTGTGTTCTACCACCCCCAGGAATCACCTGAGTTGCTCCTGGTCAGGTTGTGGAGTTGGGGAGGGACTCTGGTGTGTCAGGGATGAGTCAGGAGCAGGAATTCTGCTCCAGGAGCAGAGGGGCAGCTCAGTGTTGCAAAGTGGGGAATTTTCCCTACACCTGTTCCCCAGCTGCTGGCTCCAGAGAGATCTCCTGCTGTCACTTCAGAAGACAATGGCAGGGGCAGTTGGAACCCCAGGCTCATGTGCTGAGGAGCAAAACCCCAAATCTAACAGCTATTAGAATTATTGGTAACCTGCTGAAAGTTGTTACCAGCATTTCTGTATTCCAACATTTTCATAGAGGGTTTCTTCTGAGGTTGCTGTGGATGATGATCTGTAAATCAAATGGATTTCACAGCGTCTTTTACAGCATGAGTTCCACAAATTTTGCTCCTCTGCTGAGCACCCTGTGCAGCACAGTTGTCCATCAATCCCTGTCTGAGGCTTTCTGTGTCACCTTCCCTCCCTTTCTCCTGCCCCTCTCTGCCAGGGTCTCATGCTGGGATGCAGCTGGCACCCCCAGGGCACAGGGCACCAGGATTCTGCCATCCCTTGGCTTGCAGTGGTGCTTCCAGCACTGCTTTGCTGATCCCTCCAGGCAAACCTCTTCCTTTCACATCCCACTTCTCCTGTAACTTCATTCTCTTCTTAAAATGAGTTTGTTTCATATCTGCCTGTTCTGGAGGCCTCTTACCATGGCTGGTTGTGTCCTTACACATCTCATCCCGTGCAGCAGTTTTCTCTGTTGCTCACAGAGCAAACAGCTTGCAAACTTATTGCATCAACTTAGAATTCTTTACCTTGCACCAAAATTAACATTTTCCTGACTCTGCAGCAGAAATACTCTGCACTGCTCTTGTTCTGTCCACCCTGAAATGACAGATCTGCATTTGCTTGTCCAGGACCTTGTGTTCAGGTCGGGATCACATCATCATCATCTGCCTTTAGCAGGGTGAATGTCTGTGTGCTCTGAGCTGTGCTTTGAGTGGCAGCCCCAGCACCCCGAGCAAGCTGTGCTGGGCTGGCTGCACGAACAGCCAGGGCTGTTGTCTCTGCTCTGCACGACTGGGCCCATTTTTATGTCTAGACAACACTGAGGACACAGTTTGGGTCTGACATATATGAATATCTCTCAGTTCCTGGCTCTAAAGCTGCTCTAGCAAGGGGGAAAACAATCTGTTAGCATCAAGTGTTAACTAGCACAC
This sequence comes from Cettia cetti, assembly GCA_013401135.1. Taxonomy (NCBI): domain Eukaryota; kingdom Metazoa; phylum Chordata; class Aves; order Passeriformes; family Sylviidae; genus Cettia; species Cettia cetti. The sequence goes on along the minus strand of VZUI01092958.1, from coordinate 26,049 downwards.
TTACAGAGGTACCATGCCTTCCCCAGCAGTGTCTGGAGGTTTATTTAATTATCTGCATTGATGCTTTGTCCATTTTATCCTGAAGTCTCACACGGAGCAGGTTTGCTCAATGCTCAGTGCTCATCCTCACAAGAGCAGGCAGAGGGAAGGAAGGTGGGGCTGTGTGAAGGTGAGCAGATGGCAGCAGGCAGGTGCTGTGTCAGGAGCAGGGCAGAGGAGCCCTGGCTCCTGCTGGAGTGTCCCCAGCAGCCAAACACCAAATCTGCTGGAGTCAAAGTGGCCTTATTTGTCATCATCGTGTGGAGTCTCCGGCTTCTTGGGCAGTTTGTTGCCTCCTGGATAAATCTATTAACTACAGACTGGGTCAGCTTGGCTTGTGGAGTGTCCTGCTGGAGTTCAGGCTGAGGGAAGCACTGCCAAAGCTGGGGCCAGGCTGCTCCTGCACAGCTCAGCACAGTTTGGTCTTTTCTGCTGTTTCATGTGTGGATGGGGGGCAGTGTCCTCAGGGAATGTGTGGAGCCAGGTATCATCAGCCCTCTTGAACTGCATCCAAGAGTGGAAAAAAACCCACGAATATAAAAATATTACTAAATAATTTATGTAAGAGTAAGTTTTTGTGCTGTGGTGTGGTTTTTTTTCAAATCTTTCTGGACTGGGTGGCTGGAAGGGCTGCTGTGCACGGAGTGGATGCACCTCTACTCCCTGGTTATGTAACAGCTGAGTCTCCTCCTCACAGCCAACAAGAGCAGTCGAGCTGCAGCATTTCTCTCGAGTACACCCAGCAAAGGAGGATGGCAGGCTGCTGCAGCCAGACCTGTCAGAAAAACGAGGGGTTTGGCTGGGGAAGGTTTGGGTGCTGCTGCGTTGGTGGGGCTCTGAGGGGGAGCTCTCCCTGCAGCTGGGCCCGTGGAACAGATGTGATCTCCTGGCTGGGGAACCCGGGATGGAGGAGCTGCAGCATCCTTTTGTTGTGCCTGTCTCCAGCCCTCCCCGGAGCTCCCTCCATCTGAGCTCTCTCTTCCCTGCCAGGACTCAGCTGGGAGGTGTGCCTGTGCTGTGGGGACAACATATACCACAGGTGATGGCCCTTGAGAGGACGGGCTGGTCCCTTCTGTGCCCTGGAGGGACAGGGAGAGCTCTTGGATGTGGCTGAGAGGGCTTGTGGCACAGCTGTACTGAAGGGAGAAGGAGCAGGGGAGTCAGACCCCCACAGGACCATGGGGACTGGGATCTGTCCCCTCTGCCCCTGGGACTGGGATCTGTCCCCTCTGCCCATGGGACTGGGATCTGTCCCCTCTGCCCCTGGGACTGGGATCTGTCCCCTCTGCCCCTGGGACTGGGATCTGTCCCCTCTGCCCATAGGACTGGAGCTGCAACAGGCTCTGGGGTCTTTGGGGAACAGGGTACTTGGAGGGGGGCTGTGCAGACACAGGAACTGGGCTTCAGGGATCCTGGTGGGATCCTCAGGGTGTTCTGTGGATCCCCCAGCCTGCTTCCAGCTCAGGGTGTTCTGTGACCCCATGGATCCCCACAGCCTGCTCCCTGCTCCCTGTGTCTTCACAGAGCCTGGGTGAGGACAGAGGCTGCCAGCCCATCCCAGGAGATCTTGTGGGGAAAAGGGGAAGCTTGGCTCCTTCTGAAATGGTCCTGCAGGCCTGATGAGTGTTACTAAAGAGAGCAGGTTTGGCTGGGATTTTGGGAAGGAATTGGCACCCTGGCACAGGGTGCCCAGAGCAGCTGTGGCTGCCCCTGGCAGTGCCCAAGGCCAGGCTGGAGCTCCCTGGGATGGTGGGAGGTGTCCCTGCCATGGCAGGGGTGGCACTGGATGATCTTCAAGCTCCTTCACACCCAAACCAGTCTGGGATTCCTTGGTTCTGTGACTGGAGCTGGAGTCTCATGATGCTGATTTAAAGGACAGTGCCTGGGTATACAGGAAGGAATTTATCCTGGGCTCAAAGAACATCCAGGAGAAAACCTCTGGGTTTGATTTCTACCTTCAGCACTTCTGTGCTGCCACTTTCTTTAAACAACCTAAGTTGGGGGTTTTTTTGCCTTAGTGATCCCTTTGTACAGAGCCTTGCTGCCCAGTGGAACCAGGGCAGGAGGCAGTGGGTGATGTGCAGCTGCAGGTTGTCCCTGTTCATCTCAGGGTGGTGAGAACCCTCCTCAAACCCTTCCTCATGCACTGATCCACCCCAGCAAAACGCTCCTGTGCTTTCCTGCTGCAGGAGGAGAAAGCTGGAGGGAGAGGAGGGAGCAGGACAGCTGGGGAAGACACAGAGCCAGAGCCACCTTCTGCTAATCCGTGCTCCCCAGCACACAGAACTCAACTCCCCGGAGTTCCAGCCCCCAGTAATTCAGAGCACATTTGCTGCTTTGCCCCTTGTGTGAACTGCTCTTTTTGAAGGTCCTGGTGCAGGCAGTACAGCTTGTACAGTGCTGAACACCCTCCTGGCACTTGGCAAAGACTATTAAAATGTTAAACCGAGCACAGAAGTGCTCTTGCTGCGGGCAGAAAAAGGGGGGAATTTCTGGGCAATAGAGGATTTTTCATTGCAGGAATGTTGGTGCAGAAAGATCATTTTTTTTAATTGAGATATTAGTTCTGGAGTATTTTCTGGGAAAAAAGACCCAACTATCTCCCCTTGACTAATGGGAGAACTGATGACACCCCCATTCATGGTTATGGGATGCCTTCAGCTACTACCTGTGAAATATGGGCATGTCTTGAATTTACTCACCAGCCATAATAACACACTTTTCTGAATCGCCATTCAAGTGTATTTTAAGTCAATATAACAGTAAACATGCTCCAAGCCACCCAGGCAAAACTAATATTAATCACTGAAGCCTGAGTTTCCAGAGGCCTGGCATGTGAGGAGCAGCTCCTTGGGGCAAATATCTTTTTTATTCACAGAGTAATGCACTTGCAAAATGGATCTTGCCTTTCCTCCCAGGAAAGAGCCAGCCAGAGCTACGTGCAGCTCTTTAGCCCAGCTAAAACCAGGCTCAGATCCTGGAGGTATCAGGTTCAAACCTTGCTGCCAGAGGAAGGTTTGTAAAACTGAATTGAAATAAGGCTGAAACCGGCCGAGTAAATCGAGGAAAAAACGGATTAAATCGCCTGTCTAGAGACATGTGTCTCTGCTGGTGTATTGCGTGCGGATCTGTGGCACTCCAGCTGCCTCCGGCTATGCTCTGTGATGGTCCTGGTAAATAAAAAGCCCCTCTGGAGCCGAGCGGAGTGTGCGTGTTCGGGAGGTGTGAGTTCCCCTCTGCATAGGCGCAGCTTTGCAGCCGCCTAATTGCTGCTGCTCGGTTCATTCCCGAGGCAGAGCAGGGCGGCTGCTCGTGTCTGTGGATCCGTGCGGACCCGGGAGCCTGTTCCGATGCAGCTGCAGTCGCCTCATGCATAGTCAGGGATCAGCATCCCCAACTCCATAGAAACAGCAGCGGGATCGCTGCCGGCGTTAATTGATGCGCGAGCAGGCGGCGGAGGAGCTGCCACCGCTCTGGTAAGTCCACATTTCCGAAGTTACTTTAATAATTCTTGGCCTATTTTTTTTCATTATTTGAAGCATGTTTTTGTAATTTCGCTTCAGCAAAACGCCTTTGCTGCTGAAACAATTCCCCCCCGCTCTCAGAATTCTCCCGACGTTGCACTGAGAGCCAGCGTGTGCTTCGGGCTGGTTCAAACCAGGGCACAGCCCGGCTCGGATCTTCCCCTCGGTGTCGTGGGATGGCTCCGGGAAGGTGGTTGGTGCTCCTGGGGCTGCAGGTGTTTGTTGCTCGGCATCCTGGCTGAGCTGGAGTTGCTGCACTCGCCGTGTGCTCCTGGCAGCCGGATCATCCCCCGTGTGTGTGTTCATTGTGCAGGGATAAACCAGACCCAGAACGGGGGCTCGTGTCTGCTCCAGTTGTTTTATTTAACTGTAACCTCAGCCACCCTCGCTTTTCATAACTGTTTCTTCTTACTGCTCACATTTCCAGGTACAATTGAGTATTCTTTCTCAGGACCCCAGGTTTCCATCTCATCTTGGTCAGGCAGCTTTTTCTACCTTTAATATTTGCTGTTTCTCTTTCAAAGATGACAATCTGTATTTCCTCTTTCCATCTGCATGTTGGAAAATCAGGGATCTTGCCTGTGAGTGTTTCCATCCAGCGGACTCCCTGACAGAGCAATCGTGCTGGCAGTTGTTGGGGAGAGATGCAATTAAGTCCCTCTGCCATGTGTTGTCTTTAATTATGTTTGTACCTTGCAAAATGGCATCCTGGAGGGTCAGGGAGGAGATTTTTGGAGTGATTGTCTATTAACTGTGCATTTTCCCTGCCGAGGGGAGAAAAGAAAGTTCTCCTGCGGGGAGCCCTGTGCGTGGCGGAGCCGCAGCTGCTGGCTGAGGGTGTCTCTGTGTTTAGTTCAGTTTGTTGTGCTGTAGCAGGTTCATGTTTGACAACATCACAGCAAACTGTGCAGCAAAGCCTGAAGGCAGCACGCCAGGAGCTCCCTTCACACCAGCCCTCTCCAAACCATCCTTAAGGCACACGGCCCTGGACCGTTTGGAATAATAATTGCCCAGCAATTCTAGCCCCTGGTGTTGTAATAATCTGATTTTCTGTGAGTTTGTAGCTGCTGCAAAGAAATGAATATGGTTGTGTGGCACAGTGTGAGGTGACACCTCCTCAGTTTCTCTCTCCAGATGCAGCACTTCATCTCCTGGATGCTGGTGAGCATTTACTTGGAGTTATTTGATCCCAGCTCTGAATCCAGGCTCTGATGAAAATGCTCATGCTGAAAGAATCGTGCGCTGTAGGGTATGGAGTGGTGGGAGCTGCTGGAAAAGGGCATCTCAGAATCCATTTAATCAATGTGTAGGATCAGGCAGCCCAGCCTGCACACTCACTGCTGCACAGCAGCACACTGGAGGGGTTGAAGATCCCTCTCTTTGCTCCAAGCTAATGGAAGCAGCAGCAGCTGCTGATGGCAGGAGCAGAGCCATGGGGAGGAAGTTCTCTCCTCACTCAGGGCAGCTTGAACAAAGAACTGCTCTGTTCCAAACCTCTGCATTTCTGTGCAGGGTCCCTGTACCAGCCAGGGGCTCCAGGCAGGTGAGTCCTTCCTGGCTGCTCCATCTGAATCCAGCTCTGGATCTGCCAGTGCTGCTCTGCCCTCAGTGTGCTGCTGTTGGGAGTGTGACAAGTTGAGAGGCACAGAGGAGGGACTGCTGTGGGTCTGTGTGGCTGGTTTGGGTCTAGGTGGCTCCAGCTGGCAGCTCAGGGGCACCAGGCTGGGTAGCACCTGGCACTTGGAGCCAGGACGCTTCTGGAAGAATCCTGCACCTCCAGTTTTGGGTCTCCCATGGGGCAGGTCCAGGCAATAAACTCATCCAGAGTGTCTCAGGAGCTCAAGAAACCCCTTGTGCTGGAGGGGCTCCATGTCCAGGGCAGGGCACACTCAGGAAAGCCTCTGGGAAGCTTTTCAGGGCTTGGGGTCCCATGCTTGGGGTCTTCTGTCCACCCTGGCTGAGGTTTTTGGGATCCCCAGAATGTGTCCTCTTGTGGAGTCTGGATCCCAGGGTGAGAGGCTTCCAGCCCTGGCATGGGGAGAGACCCCAGTTCTGCTCCCAGCCAAGCTTCACCCTGAGATCTTTTCAAGGCAGCCTGGTTTTAGTGAGTTTCTGAGCCAAAATGGAGTCTGAGAGGGAGACACAGGGAAGCCTTTCCCCAAAATCGGATCCCACTGTAGGAAGAGAGGGGCAGCGAGGTGGCAGCTCCAGGGTGGAGACTCTGGGCACAGAGGCACTGCTGAGCCCAGCCTCGCTGGTGCCTCACAGCAGACACAGCTTTGATCAAGTTTTTGAAAGGAAATTCCACGTTCCAGGGGTTTTAGTTGCTCAAGGGAGACAGAGCAAAAAGCTTTTACTTGTTCCGTTTGCTTCGCATCCCAAAACGCAATTGCATTTCTGCATCCCAGAAGTGTCTGGATTCCTGTGCTCTCCTCTCTGCCAGGCTCTGCTCAGCTCCAGCTCTGGGTAAGAGGCTTCCCCCGTGCTGAGCAGCCTCAGCAGGCTCCCCTGGCACACAGGGCTCAGCTCAGTCCTGTCTGTGCAGGGTCCCAGCCCCAGGGATGAGGATGCTCAGCAGGGATTTAACCCCAGCCCTGGCCACTGTGTGTGTTCAGCACCACTGGGTTGTTTACAGATGTTGCTACAGCATATTGTGATAAAATGTCATGGGATTAGCACACAGCCTTGTGCCATAATTGCATTCACTGTGGCTTATAATAGTTCATTAGCTTGTCATCAGTTAGGCAGAAAGCAATGACAACTCTTCCTATCACATTTATAATGCTCTAGAGAGCAGCTGATTAAGTCACAAAGTGACACAAATCACCAGGGAATGCTTCCTTCGGCTTGAAAAAGTTTTTTTTTTCTCTTTTTTTGTCACTTTTGATCACAGAAATGCTGTGTTTCTGACAGCACAAAGTTCCCCTTTGGGTTGCACACGCCAGCAGAAGTTTCAGTGACAAATCTGCAGCCTGGAGGGAAAGCCCAAATCGGTCAATAATGGCTGAATACCAACATTTTTTGTCTTCAGGAGCCTGTGATGGGTCTCCCCCAGCCCAGCCACTTTACTGGGGGTCAGTTCTTGTCCCTGATGTCTCTCAGCACCGTGTGAAGCCCACAGTCAGCAGTGGGATTTGTGGGTGGCAGTGGGAGAGGGGAGTTTTTGTCTGCAGGTCCGTCGGGGGAGATGAAGCTGAGGAAGGGCTGAGGGCTGTCCATGGGCAGAGTCAAGGTCCAGGAGGGAATCTGGGGCACTGGAAACTCGGATTTGGTGTTGCAGCCCCTCAGAGATGCAGCTTCTGTGGGCTTTCAGAGCTCTTTTCTGGCTGCTACCCTGGAGGCTGTTCCTGCCCGGAGAGACACACAGTGCTCGTCAGCTATTCAGGATTTTTGCCTTCTTTTTAGGCAGTTAACTCTTTCTCCATTCTATTTCAGTGGGAAAAGCACAAGCTCCAGGCCACCAAACTCTGATCTTACCTCACATCCCTTTCTTTGGTGTATTCTGCACTTCCATTTAGTTGGGCTTGATGATCTTAGAGGCATTTTCCAACCTTAGTGATTCTGTGATTTATAAATGTTGATTTTTTTTCCCCCTCTTTTTTGTTGCATATTCACATAGGGATGTGAAGTGCCTCACAGTTGACTCTGCACTTGAAAATCACGTTTGATGTGTCCCTCTGAATTACTCTGTTCAGATTTCTCTTTGTTTTTTTAAACTCCCCTGGGGCCTGGAGCAGCTCCCACTCCCGTGTCTGAGAGCATTTGCCATCAGTTCCCTGCGTGAAAGAAGGACAAAACCACGAACTGAAGAACACCCAGCAAAGGGTTCGACAGTGCCTTTTCTCTGTTTAATGCACTCATGCAATCAGCTCTGTCAGACCATGGGGTGTGACTGTCCCCACCCAGGGACTGGGGGGACAGGGACAGCACCGGCACCACCCACACCTCTGTGCTGCCTCCTCGGGGCCAAGACACAGCAGGAGCTTCAGCTGCAGGCTGGATGTGTAGGCAAATAAAAACAACTCTCTTTGCTCCTTGCAGTCAGGGCACAATGCGGGTGACAGCTCGGGGGTGTCCCAGGAGCTCATCCTCTCACAGCTGTGAGTTGCTGCAGGCTCCAGCATGACATGGGAAAGCCTCGAGGCTGTGACTGGGGATGCTGGGATAAAACTTTATTCCATGTGCAGATTTATGGTTTAAGCATTTTCTCCTTAATTATAACTTGGAGTTGATAAAATCGGGGAAATTGCAAATATTTGCACTAACGAGCTGAGAGCTGCTACCCAGGACAGCAAATTCTCAGAGAAATCTCCTCAGGGAATGGCACAGCCCTGAGGCTGCCAGAGCTCCAGGAGAGTTTGGACAATACTCACAGGGATTGTTGGAGTGGGATTGTTGGGGTGTCTCTGCAGGGACAGGGATTGGGCTTGATGATCCTTGTGGGTCCCTTCCAGCTCAGGATATTCTGTGATTCTAAATTATGCAACAGTGAAAGGAACAACACTCGGGATGAAGTTGTCCACGTCTCCTGTTCCACTTCATTTCCCAGCTACAGAACCATATCCCCACAAGAAGCACAGCCAAGGGTGAGGAGAGCCCTGGCACTGCTCAGTGAAGCAAGTTCTGCCTGGCTGGGAGGGATGAGGTTGCTGTTTGCTCTTGGGCCATGGATCAGCCCCTGGAAACACTGGATCCCTGCGAGGTCTCCATGTGAAGGGTTGTCTCCATCCTCAACGTGCAATAATGAGATGGTTTGAGTTTTTATAGTCTTATATAATTACTCTCAAAATAGCTTCTGATTCATCCTCCCCTTTGAAGCTTATAGTTTGCATTCTGATAAGCTCCTGCATGGCAGGAACCCTGTGGTAGCAGCAAATTAATTTTTAAGAAGTTTTTTGCTGTCTAACTGAAACTTTGGCACAGGCAGTTGGAGCATTCCTGTCCTGGCCTTCCCAGGATCTACTTCATGGCTGAGTGTGTGCAGGAGATGAGGAGGCTCTGTCGGGGCTCCTGGGGAGCCTGTGCTGGCAGGAGGAAGCTGGTGGGAGCTGATAGTGCAGGACTCAGTGTCCAAGGACTGGGGAAGAACAGGAACAGGATAAAAAAAATCTCATTTTAGCTTCCAGGGAGACTCTGTGGCTGGACAGGGCTTGGAGCAACCTGGGGGTAGTGGAAGGTGTTCCTGCCCATGGCAGGAGGTGGAAGGAGATGAGCTTTAAAGTCCCTTCTGATCCATTCCATGATTCCACAATTCTCTGAGTGTCTCTTCTCAGAACATACCCTCCTGAGCATTCCCACCCCTCTGTGTGATGAGCTGAGTGTGAAAGTGCTCAGCAAAATGTGAGAACTCGTTTTCAATTCACATTCCCTGTGCTGTCCTCTGTGGAATTACTGGTGGTTGGTATGGAATAACAAAACAAGGCTTGGGCATGTCCAGAGCAGCTGGGACTGGCTGCCTGCACCTGGAAAAACCTGTCCTGTGGTGCTGGGAGGGTGCACAGAGTGAGGGGGGTCTCCCTGGATATTTCACACCCTTGTGCAGCCCTGGCCAGTGAGAGGAACAGTCAGTGTTTTTTTACTTTCATTACCAAGAGAAAAAAATCAAACCCTGGCTGGTGAGCAGTGACAGGACCCAGGGAAGGGCTGGAGCTGTGCCAGGGCAGTTTAGGCTGGAGATCAAGGAAGTTTCTTCCCCCAGAAGGTGCTGGGCACTGCCCAGGCTCCCCAGGGAATGGGCACAGCCCTGAGGCTGCCAGAGCTCCAGGAGATCTTGGACAGCACTGCCAGGGATGCCCAGGGTGAGATTTGGGGGCGTCTGTGCAGGGCCAGGGGTTGGACTGGATGATGCCCACAGTTCCCCTGAACTCAGGATATTCTATAATTCTATGACTCTGCTTCTTTCTGGATGGGTCATGGCCCCAAGTACTTCTGTGCCTTCATTTCCCTCTGCCCCAAACACTCGGGGAGCAGCACTGCCCTCCCCTGGGCCGTGCTCCCTGTGCCCCTGAGGGAGCCTGGCCAGCAGCTGAGCTCAGGCTGTCCTGAGCAGGGTGTCCACAGGTGACACAGGTGCTGGGATCACTCCCTGGACAGGAGAAGCTGTGGGGGTCTAAAAAGCCTTGTTTGTGACCCCCAGGTGATGGATGGGCTGGGGTGTGCTGCTGCAGGGGGGCTCTGCAGCCCTTCTCACCTCCCACACCATGAGATAACATCTGAGGGGCAGCAGGAGCCAGAATTGTGTCCTGACCTGGCCCTTTAACATCTGCTGAGAAGCTGATGAGATATTTCCCGCTCGCCAGGACCCACCTCTGTGCTGTTTGAGCAGCAGCTCCTGTGCTGCCAGGCTGCCTGTGAAAGGCAAATTGACGGCAGCCAGACTTTGAAGTGACAGCTCCTAATGACTCGTCTAGCTCAGGAATATTTCAGGGCATATTCCTGTAGCTCCTGCCTGCCTGGAGAGCACCACCAGCAAATCAAGAACTTGATGAAGTTTCCAATGGCAGCCAAATAGCAGCGAGGGGGTCCTGAAATGTGACAACAAAGCCATCAGTAGGGGACTGGAACATGACCCAGCAAAGAGGGGCAATCAGAGGGTGGGTTTGCAGTGCTTCCCTGTCACTGCCATGCCCTGTGCAGCCCCCAGTGCCCACAGACTGTGAGCTCTGGAGACACAGAGCCTGGAACTGGGGCAGTGTGGAGTGCAGGAACTGGGGCAGTGTGGGGTGACAGGGACAGCCTGATCTGCACCACTTGCTCTGCTGCCATTCCCGAGGCCATGGCAGGCTTGGAGAGGGATGAGGAGCAGGCTGAGCACTGCACGGTGCTGCACTGCAGCTCACCTCTCACCCAGCGCAGCAGCAGCCTAGGATTTACAAGCCAGCCAGCTTCCTTTCCAGAGCCCCTGGTGCAAAGGGCTCTGCTTGCTGCTGCCCTCCCTGGTGCCCCTCAGGGTTTGCTCCATGTGTGTCCCCAAAGGGGACCCTCGTGTCACTGTTGGTGCTGCTGGATGCTGCTATGGGCTTCTAATTTTTGATTTCTGTTCCACCCAGTCCCTGTTCCTTCCTCCAAAGCCGAACAGCTTTGCTAAATAAACATCTCCATGGCTGGGGTTTAACGGAACCCTTCCTCCTCCTCCTCCTCCTCCTCTGCAGCTGCTGCCCTGTGCTCTCCCCTGCCCTCACCCACCACAGCTCCCCGTGCCCAATTTCCGGCCCCCAGCTCATCAGGCTCACGCTGCTGATGCTCCTCAATCGAGAGAAAATGAGATCAGCAGTTGGTGGGTGCCTCACGTGGTGTGTTGTAGCCCCAGAGCTGCCTGCTCTCCTCCAGCAACACCTCCTGTAGTAATCCATCACTGAGTGCGTGCTCCCTGCAAAGCCCTACAGAAACAGAACAATATATCCTCACAAACACTCCTGCAGCAGAGAAACGCAGCAGAAAACACACGGAGAAGCCTGGAAGGGTCTGCTGGGGTGGTGTGAGTGATGCTTGGTGCGTGGCACTGGGGAAGCAGTCACCCAGGCAGGGTGAGTGAGGGGGTCACCATCACCCCACCTCCTGGAGCTGCCCTTCCAGGAGCACTGGCTGCGGGAGGATGTTCCATGCTCCAGGCTGCAGCTCAGAAGAGCCAGGAGCTGCTTTTACAGCTGAAGGGATCCCAGCAGGCAGCAAAGCAGCCCGAGCTCTCCCTGATGCCCAGATTTTCCATGAAGCACCAGAGAGCTTAGGAAGAAGAACCTCTGACAGGGAGGATGTCCCTGGGCTCCTGGCATGCTCAGGCTGGTGGCTGTGTCTGGCAGAAGGTGGCAGAAGGTCAGGTCAGTGTCCCCAGTGCCTTGGTGAGGGGCTCCAGAGCCTGAGGAAAAGTCTGTGCCCTCACAGGTGACAAGGGAGGAAGGGGACAGCCAGGTCCTGGTGACATCACCACACTGCACTGAGAATTTCCAGCCTCTTGAACTTCCACTCGTGCCATTCCAACTTTGTTTAAATGCAACAGGTAGCTGGAATGACTAATGGCTGCTGGAGTGCTGAGGGAGCCATCAAACATGTTGTGTTTTCTCTGTGGGGAGTGGGTGGAAGGAAAGCTAAATTACATCTTTGGGATATTAAATATAACTCTGCACATTAAACTCAGAGTTATCCATGAATCTCTTTAATGACAGTGCAAACTACTTCACAGCAGTAAAAGTCAATGTTGCCACAATTAGACCACTATTGTCTTGCAGTTAATAGACTGCTCTAATCATGACTTTGTCATATTATTAATCGCTTTTGGGTTGGACTTTGCAAATTATCCCCTTTGGTAACTCAGTTTGGGCATTAGGAAGTCGGCAGGGACATCAAGCTGAAAGGCAGTTCAACCAAATCTCTTCATTAACTCCCATCCAGATGAAATAAAAAAGGAGATTGTACTGAGGAGCTGCTCCACAAGTCCATGGATTCCGTGGTGGAAAGGGCTGGACAAACAAAGGAACATTTGCCTCTTCCTCCGTTTGATTTTAGCTTTACAGTTTTAATCTGTAACCCACTGTTTCTTTGTCCTGCCCAGGGCCTTTTGTCTTTGATTTAAAGGCAGTAGGAAGTAGTGACCTTGAAAATGTTGCAGTTTTGAGCTTTTTGGTGTGGTTCAGTGGCAAAGGGTTTGGGTGTTACAAAACCAGTAAAAACACAAACCGAGAAGTCAAAGGAGAAAAGGAATCAGTTTTGGGTGACATTTAGAAAATTTGGTCTTGTTCATGCTCTTGGTGTCCCCATCCCCATTAGCTTCAGGTCTTTTCTGTGCTGTTTTGGTAACAAGTGGGTTATGAAATAAATATATAATAAATATATAAGCTTATGGCTTATCCTAAAGATATCAGCTCAAGCAGGTAGATCACAGACTCACAGAATCATGGAATCCTGAGGGGTTGGATGAACCTTAAAGATCATCTGGTCCCAAATCCCTGCCGTGGGTAGGGGCACCTCCCCTAGACCAGGTTGCTCAAGGTCTTGGCCTGGTTTTGAGCACTTCCAGGGGTGGATCCTGTCCTGCCCATGTCCTTCCTTCCCTGTTCCTTCTTGCTCAAGCTCTGTCCCTGCTGCCCTGCAGCCAAAAGCATTTTCCAGCCGAAGGTTCCTCGGGGAAGCAGCGCTCGCCCCCAGGGGAGCCAGCCTGGAAAACAGCCGTGTTAATTTGTGTTTGCAGCCTCCTTCTTTTAAGCTTTATCTCTTCAATTACAAGTTGTAATAAGACCTATTTTCCAGTTTCCCCCGTGTCTCCCATGGGAACTGGGTGAGGATGAGGGAGCAGCACTGTGTTCTACGGGACCAGGGTGAGGAATGCCTGGAGCTGCTCTGCACTTGTACCACAGCACTCACCTGATAACAAAGTGCCAAATAACTGTGAATTTTTAAGAGGGAAACAGAATAAAAACGTAGTTCTTGTCGTGTTTTTCCCCGGGTGGGACATTGCTCAGAATGATGATGTGACTCTCCCTTGTGAGCTGTCCCTGCACTGCTGGATGCAGCCACATCCTGCTTTTCCCTCTCTTCCCCACACCTTGGATCCAAACCTTGAAAAAGGGGGGATAATATCAACAAAGGAGCTCATTCTTCCCCTGGGCTGAGGTGTTCTTTTAGGGGAACTGACTTTACCTCCACCCATGCCAGGAATACCAAAGCAGCCTCTGGCCCTGGGGCATTTTCTGTTAGGTGAGGAATTATCTTGTTTTTACAGTTTCTTGTAAGTTAAAGGACATTTAAAGAGTAGCATTTTCAATACCAGGTATTTTTAAGAAAATAACTGGTATTTTCAAATTCATAAGGGAAATCTCATTAAATCAATGAAGGTCAACTCTGTCCAATTGATATTTAAGTTTAATAAGTCACGAAAAAGTCTTGGAGAATTCAATGTCATCTTCAAACAACCCAATATTCTAGGCAGGCAAATGCTTAAAAACTGTCTGTAAAATCCTGATCCCTTCCACTCCTGCTCTGTGTCAGCTGTCAGAGGAAGGAGTAGGAGGTCATGCATAAAAGTATCTGTGAATCCTGTCAGATACATTATGAATGCCAGCCCTGCAAAGAGTGACAGGAACCAGGATCTTTCTCAGCTGGCAACAGGTTTTCTGAAAGGATAATTGATTATTTCTGATGGTTTCCATTAATGAGCCTGGTGTGCTGGCAGAAAGATGCAGCCTATAAAACTCCTTGCAATGGGTGGAAATATATTTTAAAAATTTTCTGTCACGCAGCAATTCCCAGCAGTGAAAGATTCTGCATTGCAATGATTTCCTTTGTACCAACACAGACGTATTTGCAAAAAGTCCAGGTTCTTGAGTTTTCTTATGAATGTTTGACACTGAGTTTCCTGGGCACAATTCCAAGATTTAACTCAAAGGATAGGGAAGTGGAACCTCTGTGCTCCCAGCTTTGGGGAGAATACATTTAGGCAAATCTCTGAGGAAGCTCTGCTGCTGACTGGTACAACCTTATTTATTATTGAGTAAGATGGGATCTGTTTATTCACCCCAGCAGCGATCTGTGTTTCCACCTCAGAGCTACAACAGAAAATAAATGACCTGTACAGGAGGCTGGGAAGGGAAAGAGAAGTTGCAAAAACCTCTGGGTGATGTTTATCTTTCCATCCCATCCCTTCCAGCCCTTCCCTTCGAGCCAAAGGGAGCTTTGCCTGCTGGATTTGCTGGGCTCAGTAATTTTGTGGAAAAACAAAATCCTCCAGGATATCAGGAACAACAGATGGCTTCCCAGGCGCTGTGCAGGGCTGGCTTGTTGGGGTGTGGATGTCACATTTTGTGTCTGATGCTGCCTGGAGATTTCACTTACGAGAGCTGGTGCAAGAATCCCAAATTTGCAGTGGCTGTTGCATTCCCAGAGAGACACGAGCAAAATTTGGTGATACAAATGTGCTCCTGAGCACTTTGCTGCCATGGTTCAGCAGTGGTGGGTGGGGGGTTTGTTGTTTTCTTGTGACTGTGGGGGGTTTCTCCCATTATTTTTAAATTCAGCTATTTATTCAAGATTAAACCCCCAGTCTTTTCTCATATTTCACAGATTTTTCTCAGCCTTAACGTCAAGGTTAGATGGGGGGTCTGAGCAACCTGGATTAGTGGAAGGTGTCCCTGCAAATGGCAGGGGGTGGAATGAGATTATCTTGAAGATGCCTTCCAACCCAAACCATCCTGTGATTCTATGATTAAATGTTTTATTACAGCTTTACAAACCTAAACTGTGAGATCAAAGGGAACAGAAGGTGTTTTATGGCTCCAGTTTAAGGTAAAGCACATCAGGAATCACATTTAGAGCAGCTGTGATGCAGCACAGAGGGGGAGTTCCCCAGCTCAGAAATTCCCAGGGCACCCACCCCATTCCCTGGGGCTCAGGTAGGGAATTCAAATTCACACAAAACATTTATGGTCCATTTATGGTCCATAAATAGGGTGAGTAGGAGGTAATGTTTATTCCATAAACTTTTGGGTGTTTTGTTTGTCTTTCAGTCCTGACTTGCACTTGGGTAATTTAAGGACTGTGGCTTTACTGGGCACTACAAATACCACAGGAGGCAATCAAGGAATTGTCCATGAGCTGAAAGCAATCCATGATGGAATTGTCCATACTGCAGACTTACCTCCAGAACAAAACCTGCCTTCACCATCAGGGACTGCTATTCCCTGGAATCCTGAACTCTCAGAGTTTTGGTCTGGACAGGAATCTGGAAATTAATACACTGTAGGAAAGGAAGCAAAAATAGCCAATGTTTTCTCTTTGTGCAGTGCTGTGAATCATTTCACAGCCTAGATGATGTATATATATATATATATATATATATATATATATATGTATTTATATACACATACATATATATATGTATCTTCCATTTTCCATTTTTCCTGATTCGTCAGCCACACGTATGGAAGCTCTTTCCAGAAAAAGACAGAAATACACCACACATGTAGGGGTTAAAGTGTTTCAGAGCATCAGAGCACACACACAGCTCCTGTGCTGTTCAGAGAGAGGAAGACTGAGCAGTACTTTCTCTACAAACTCCTGCTGTGTTTGGTTTCTCTGCATCAGCAGCTTGTGATTATTTTTCCCTTGGTGTTGGTATTTACCTTTTGTTCCCTATGGGCACATCTGGACAAGATGTGGGTGCTGATAGCACAGGAACAATCCACTTCCAGGCCCCTGGCAGATGGATTTTTTCATTCCTGTGCCTGAGCAGCTGTGACACGAAGCAAAAAGGCACTTTTTGTGGTACAGCACCCAAGCTTGTTTCTGTAATGGAAGTGTCCAGATTTTCTTGATTTCAGACTCAGCAGTTTGCTGATGCCACAGGACAAACCAAGGATGGTATTTTATAGCCAGTTTAAGCATCAGGGTGTAAAACTTCACATCTCTGCCCATATGGAGACACCCATTTTCTCCCCAGGTGTGTCCCGAGCCTGTCAGGGGGTGCTCACTTGGACTTGGCTCTGGCTTGAAGAAAATGCTAAGAGCTCTCCATTAGTTGGGATTTAAGTCAGTTTGGACCATTTCTTCCTTTTACTGATGCTGTTCTCACCATCTGTCTCTTCTTTTCTTCTCTCCATCCCTCCCTGTCGCTGTCCTTCTCTCCCTCAGAGCTCTCCGTCAGCCTCCTTGCAGTGATAGTCATTGTGTGTGGCCTGGCCCTGGTGGCAGTGTTTGTGTTTCTCTTTTGGAAGCTGTGCTGGGTTCCCTGGAGGAACAAGGCCCTTTCCTCCCACCTGGCCGTGCTGCGGAGCGAGGCAGGCGACAAGGACAGCATGGCAGACAAGCTCAAGGACACGGGGGCCCTCAGCTTCCTGGAGGCAGCTGTGAAGATCAGCCACACCTCCCCGGACATCCCTGCCGAGGTCCAGATGTCCATGAAGGATCACATCATGCGGCGCACGCGGATCCAGAGGCAAACCACCGAGCCAGCGTCCTCCACCAGGTCAGGGATGGGATAATGGGATGATGGGATTATAGGATGATGGGGTGAGATAATGGGATGGGCCAGGATGGGATGCTAAGCCTGGAAGAGCCTGAGGTTGGAGCTCATCAGGGGCTGCAGCTTCTCCTGAGGGGCAGCTCCGATCTCTGCTCTCTGTGACAGTGACAGGACCCAGAGAAGGGCTGGAGCTGGGTCAGGGCAGGGTTATGTTGGAGATCAGGGACAGGTTCTTCCCCCAGAGGGTGCTGGGCACTGCCCAGGCTCCCCTGGGAATGGGCACGGCCCCGAGGCTGCCAGAGCTCCAGGAGGGTTTGGACAGTGCTCTCAGAGATGCACAGGGTGGCATTGTTGGGGTGTTTGTGCAGGGGTAGAAGCTGTTCTTGATGATCCCTGTGGGTCTTCTCCAGCTCAGGATATTCCATGATTCTGCTGGGTGGGGATGGGGTGCTCAGCAGGAATGGGGTGCTCAGCAGGAGTGGGGTGCTCAGGGACAGTGGTCTGTGAGCAGCTGCAGAGGTGGGAGGATTGTTGGATGGAGCCAGAGGTTCAGATACCATCAGGGAGACTAAAGAGAGCACCTACACACCAGATTACTGTCCAAAGTTTGGCCTTTAACCAATGAATGTGTTAAGACTGGCTCACTGTGGCTCTTTTAAAAAATCAGGGATTCGAGCCCTGTTCCTGAGACTTGACCTCATTGTGTCAAGTCACCCGCATCCTTTGGCCACTTTAATTTTGTTCCAACATGAGAGGTAGGCTGAAGTATCAATGATGTACCCTGTCAGACAGAATTAGACCTTTTGGCTCTCTCTTGCTGTTGTGGCTCCTGGCAGAAACAATTAGATCAGCACAATTGATGGATCGCTGGCTGCAGAGGGCCAGAACCAGCTGCGCTCAGTGCTTGTGCTCAGATGGGGACAGAGACATCAACATCATCCTCAGGAAGTCAGGGAAAGGCTGTGTGAACATGGAGACACCCTCTCAGCATGGATACTGAGGAGAGAATTAGGTTAGATGTTAGAAAGGGGCTCTTTACTCGGAGTTTGCTCAGGTTTGCCCAGAGAAGCTGTGGCTGCCCCATCCCTGGAAGTGTCCAAGGCCAGTTGGAGCAACCTGGGATAGTGGGAGGTGCCTCTGCCCATGGCAGGGGGTGGAATGAGGTGAACTTTGAGGTTCCTTTCTAACACAAAGCATTCTGTGAAATGCAGCATCTCTCCTTGACACAGAAGGCGGTGAAACGGGGACAGGAAAGAGGGATCACAGGGTTCTGGCTGTGCCCCAGCACTTCTGCTTGCCTTGCTGGCCGTGCCTGGGATGTGCACAGGAGTGTGGCAGGGAAATCAGGCACTGCTCAGAAAATTGGCTGCCCTTTCACAGGATTAGTGAGGCACCAATGGCAGCCCCCTGTTTGAAGGAGCTGAGTTAGATCAGCACGGTGCCACCTGCATTGTGAGCCACACTCTTTTATTTATCCACACTGCTTTTTGGGCAGCTGATTACCTCTCTGCATGCACAGGCTCCTTCTGCTTTTATTACACCTTTCCAACAGAGGAGAAAAAACCCTCAGCCAGTCTGAATCAGGACAAACAAAGTGAGACTTGGCTGTACGTGGGCAGGTTTCAAACCCACTTTCTCCTTGGCACTTTCTCCTCCTCTCTCTGATTCACAGCTCAGCCTAACCCTGTCCAAAATACCCCTGAGGAATCTGCCAAGGTCTCCAAGCACCACGTATCACTGAAAGCTAATGCTCTGGCTGTAGAGTTCTTAGTTTGGTTAAATAACTCTATAAACTGCTCTTGTAAACACCAGATAATCTGAAATAATGCCCTCAGTCCACAGAAAGCTTTTATGCTTTGTTCAGATAAAGCTCTGCTTACATACAGCTTGTGCTGGAGGAGAGCTCAAGGCAAGAGAAGCTTCCTGACGAGGCTGTGCCTCCCTCCCTGTCAACAATTATCTATCAGTTTCTGATGAGTCTGTTGGAAAAGTCTGGAAGCAGCAATATCCAGCATAGCCAGACTGGACAGGGCTTGAAGCAAGCTGATCTAGGGGAAGGTGTCCCCGCCCATGGCAGGAGATGCAGTGAGATGAGCTTTAAAACCCTCTGAACCCAAACCATTCTGTGGTTCTGTGAATAAAGCCTCACTTCTGAACTGGTCATGGTTCTCTCACCAAAAATAAAAAGAAAAAAAAGTGGTGGTTTTTGGGGTTTTTTGCCTGAGAGAGCTCACTGCCAGTATCTTGGAAGTGCAAGGACTGAGGGTGGGGAAGGTCTCCACATGGTGCTGTCTGTGATTTGGGTAAGGAGTTGTTGGGGCCCATCTGCTCAGCTGTGGGCTGTGACTTGTGCCACAGGTGGGAAAACACAGCTGGTGGCAAATACTCTGGAGTTTCAGAAATTTGCTGGAGTGATTCCTTGAAGGTTTTTCGGAGCTGCTCCCCTGTGTTCACCTCCACAGCACACATGGTTTCAGCACAGAGGTCAGGAGCACCTACGGAACTCATTCTGTGCTCTCTTGCTTTGTGAGCCCAGGGGTGGAAAAGGACAGCCATGTCCTTGGAAACCCACAGAGCTGTCGGTGTGTTCCTCCTGCAGGCACATCTCCTTCAAGAGGCACCTGCCCCGGCAGATGCACGTGTCCAGCATGGACTACGGCCTGGAGCCGCCGGCCGTGGCCGAGCAGCCCACCAGCATCGGCCGCATCAAGCCCGAGCTCTACAAACAGAAAACCGTGGACACCGAGGACCCCAAGAAAGAGGCAGAGAAAACCTGTGGGAAAATCAACTTCACTCTCAAGTACGACTACGAGAACGAGACGCTGACTGTCCGAATCCTCAGGGCTTTTGACTTGCCAGCCAAAGACTTCTGCGGCAGCTCGGATCCCTACGTGAAGATCTACCTCCTGCCCGACCGCAAGCGCAAGTTCCAGACGCGCGTGCACAGGAAGACCCTGAACCCCACCTTCGACGAGTCCTTCCACTTCCCCGTGCCCCATGAGGAGCTGGCGAGCAGGAAGCTCCACCTGAGCGTCTTTGACTTTGACAGGTTCTCCAGGCACGACATGATAGGAGAAGTTATCTTGGAGAACCTGTTCGAGGACTCAGACCTCTCCCGGGAGACTTCCATCTGGAGGGACATCCAGTACGCCACGACGGTGAGTGTCTGCTGGGCAGGGTGGGGGTTCTGCACGGGGGTAAATCCTCCATGCTCCCACTGATGGGTTCCTTGCCTCCTTTTAGCCCCAGGGACCTGCAGCCACAGCGCAGTTCTGTGCCACGTGGGTGTGATGCCTTGGAGTGGCTACCTAGAACAGGGGCTAGACAGAATTAAGAGAATGAAGTGGGGATTTATTAAAGGCCTTCAACAGATACACCTTGGGCAGTGCAGAAGCCTCCCAGAGGCTACACCCAAGATGGATGATGGTCACGAGTTTTTCAGACAGATATAAGCTTGGTCTATTTGCATATCAGGGGTTAATTCTCCAATTACAGCTTCAGGTACTGAAGTCATATTCCCCTGGTTTGCTTCTGTCCCCCAAATCACTTTTGTTTATACTTTTCAGGGCCTGGGGCAGAGGGTGTCCTTGGTTCTCAGGCCTGAAGGATTGTTTTGTCTGCCCAAAATGTGAAGAGAGCTTACTGACTCTCTATATGGAGTTCAGAGTTATGCACTAATGCAGTACAGGATCTAAAAAATATAAAAGCTAAAACCTTAAGGCATCACATGATCACAGTAAGGAAGAGCTCTGCGGGGCCAGTACCAGCCCCTTGGATGTGCTGCTGGCAACTCTTCCAGAGCTGGATTTGGATCTTTTGGTAGTTCTGTTGAATTCCCTCTGGAAAAGAAGCCAAGGCTCAGAGAGGAGAAGTCCCAGCCCCTTCCATGTCACATGGAGCTGGCAGGAGAAGCCAAGTGCTGACATTGATCACTGAGTGCACAGCAGTGACATTAACCTCTCCATAATAGCTGTCTGCTCCTCCACTGCCCTCCCAGGAGGATCTGGCTGGTCCTCAGGGCGAATGAACGATTGACCTGCTCTGCAGCTGGGCACCAAATCAGCCATTGCCATTGTCATTTCACATTGTTATTTCTGAGACTGAAAGATGAGACATCCCCACCCCTGTGGCTGGAAGCGTGGACCCTGTCACATCTTTCCTGGTGACTGGCAGAACGTCACAACTTGCAAAAATCTGTCCTGCAGCTTCCCTTATAGCTCAAATCATACCTTTGCTCCCCTGCTTTCTGAGCCAAGGAGAGAACTGTCAAACTTAAATATTTATTTATATTTATGGCCAGCAGTGCCAGAAGACATTTGCTTTGTAACTCTGGTGCTCTTTTTCCCAGCACCAGCTGTACCCCTCAGTGACTTCCAACAGTGCTGGTTCTTCTGCTGCAGGGTGCTCAGAACTTTCTGACAGCCCTGTGAGGTCCAGCAGGTGTGCCCAGCCCTGTGCTGCTGTGCCCAATGGGGATACTGTCCTAGGGCACTCAGGGGACATGGGTGCGCCCTGGAAGGTGGCCCGTTATTGGTTTTCTTATCTTCTTTTTCTTTTTTTAGAGCCAGCACTAAAGCACAGGAGAAGCAGTTTCCTCGTGTTCGGACTCAGTTGTTAATTAATTCTCATTTATAACACAATCTCACAGGTTGTGAATTGCAGCCAACAACGTAGAAAATGGCTCCATCTCTAACCCTTTCTATGGTCTTTTAAGTGCTAATTACCCAATAATGAGATGGCACCTATATTAGTTATACTTTTAACCCAATAACTGACTTCCCAAGGTCTGCAATGGGGACCTTTTCACCCAGTTAGAAAAAACCACCCAAAACCAGGAAGAAGAAGGTGAAAGAAGAACTTAGCCAACACCCCAAATCCTCCATATTGCTTTTTGTATATCACTACATACTAAAACCTTAAACCCTAAGTTTTGCCCCCTGTGACATCACACACTACAAATTACGAACTACACACCCACAATCCCAGCACCATCACTCAATTTTGGAAGCCTGTTCCGTGGTCTCAGGTCAAATGTGGAGCTTGCTCAAGGGTCAGTGCCTCAGCACAGAGTGCCTGAAATTCTCAGCCTCCAGGGTTCCAACAGCTCAGGGGCTGGAGCTGTCCTGGGAGGCAGGGAGAGCTTAGGACAGCCTGGGGACACAGGGATGGAGGTGGTGCCTGCCAGGCACCCTGGGGCAGTGCTGGCAGCGTGCTGGGAGCTGCTGCTGTGCTGCCTTTTGAGCATTTTGCCTGGGAGGGCTGTGGGAAGGAGGCGCAAGATCAACCATGAGGAAAGCAACAGTTTGAGTTAGCAGGGTGCTCACAGCTCTTGGCTTCCAACCTGCAAACAGCCACGGCTGTTGTGATTAATGGATGGAAATGAAAGCAGAAATGCTGGCAGAGAAGCAAGCAGGCACCAGGCACATCCTTCACCCAGAGAGGGGCTGCTGGAAGGGGAGCAAAGTGTACCTGCTGTGCTGATGCCTCCTGGAGGAACCTGCCTGTTGGTTCTGCAAGTCCATGTTTTCCTGGCTAAATAATCTCACTAAATGAGGGAAAAACCCCACAAAAGCAGATGGAGATATACCAGCAGAAGGGTTGTTGAGGGAAAAGCCTCCAGAGGAGGTTTGGGGGGAGCAAAGCCAACCCCATGCCCCAGTTGTTGTTCAGCAGCCCAGCAGAGCTGCCACACGGCCAGCACCACGTTTGGCTCCATCCCTTCATCCTCTCCATGCCATTCTTAAGGAATGTGCTGCTCCTGGAACATCTCAGCCAGCTGTAGCACACCCAAGGACATTTCTGCCTAATCAGAATTGAGAAGGGTAAATACAGTTTGCATAAAACCCCAAGAAAGCCCTGGGTGCCTAATAATGCATGAGATCAATGGTGTGGGTAAGAGGGTAGGAACACACTTAAGCACTGATCTGGTGAAATAGCCAGCACTCAGCTACTTAATTAATGGCTCTACAGCTTGTGAATCAGGGAAACATCTTTGGTTTCAAGTCTATTGATTCAGAGCTTCCATTATTTCCTAAAAGGTACTGATATGAATTTTGGAAATGTCCCAATGCCTATAATCTGCAAGAAAATAATGTACCCACAGGACATGCTTTGCTCTCTTGTATTTATGGTTGCAAAGAAAAATCTCTTGACCTGATACAATGAGGTCAAAGAACAATTTATGTTCATTTTATACCCTGAACGGGTCCTCTCAGTGCAAGGAGAGGAATAGAAGATGAGATCGTGTCCAGAGGGTGCTCTCACCATCTCACACGGGGCTGCTCTCTTCTGACATCCTGTCCAAGGTCTCCTGCCCTCGTCCCTCCCACACCAACTAAGAACAAAGAATACATGAAACAGACCAAATCAACATTTTATATAATATTCATTAGTATTCTGCACATCTAAGTGGAATAAAGATTTAATCTTTGCCTTACCTGAGAATGAGCAGGAAATAATTTGGCAAAAACCTCATCCATCAACAAGATCTATTCCCCTAACACTTAGCAAAGCTTTAAGTGCATTTACTTGTCTTTCTAGTTCCATCACTCTACTCCTAACAGCTACAATTTCTTTTCAGCAGATCATTATATCACATTGAAAGGAATCAAACACACTGTTTCCGAAAATAAACGGGTTGTTTGCTCTACAGATGTGGGATCTGTATGTAGAAAATAAGATACTTTTTTTAAAAAATCCATTTTTAGGAGGTGTTTGGAAATCTTTCTGCTGACTTTGGATAATGATTCTTTCTAGTTCAAATAAGACATTTGGTTTGTTTATTTTTTTCCCTGAATTCCCATGGGCAGGGCAATGATGGAAAGGGCTTTTAGGAGGTGTAGTTGATGAAGCTGCAGGTACAAGAAGTGCTAAGAGCTATAGATAAAAGTTATTTGATGGGGCACTAAAAGAGTGAATTGTGTTGGCCTCTGAGTAATCCAAAAGTACCAAACATTTCTGAGTGCCATCTGCTGGTTAATTCCCCATTTATACTCACGCACACACAGCCCCACGCTGTGCAAGCTCCCTGAGGGCATCTCAGAGGGCTTGGGGGTCCAAATGTAGACACATCACAAACTAAAAGCTCAACACACCCTTCTTGGTTGACTTCTGGGTCAAAACTTTCCCCCCCAGTCAGTAACTGCCCAAAAACTCAAGCCCAGCTTCAGAGAAAACCACTGTGCTTCTGAAAGATGTTTTCATTTTATGCAGAAATGTTGGGCACTGTCAGTCACAAACCTTTATTACTGAATTCATCCCTGCCCACGGCAGGGGGTTGAATCTAGAATATATTCAAGGTTTCTTGCAACCCAAACCAGTCTGTGATGTTATGAACTGATGGCACTGGCTGTCCTGGAAAGTTTCTGTGGAGAATTTTGCAGTGCACAGCCAGAGAATATGACACTACTGCATGTCAGGAGCTCATCTTTCTGTCGCCTCACTGTGTTTGTCACATTCCTGGAGGAACCAGGCACTGGAGACACGAACTGTACATTCAAACAAGACTTGATACTAATTTGATTTCCTCACCACATTGATTTGGTGTGAGATATCCCATCTCCTCTGTGTGAGCACTGGAGCAGGAGTGCATCAGCTGTGCATTAGCTGTGCATGGCTGGGAGGTTGCAATAGGAGCCTGACTCCACTGAGGCAGAGGAAGATTGTCCTTAACTAAGATGTGAAGGTGTAACCTATTTTTCCCGTTCTCTGTATTCACTTTTAGCCACACCATGTTGGGGTGCACTGGAATCACCCTAAAGTAAAGTGCCCTTTGCTCCAAATGGAAGAACAAAGGAAATGCTGGGGTGTGGGAGGAGGCCCCTGGCTGCTTCTGCACCTTTCCAATAAAATGTGTTCTCTGTTTTATTGAAGGAAAGCGTGGACCTGGGCGAGATCATGTTTTCCCTTTGTTATTTGCCAACTGCAGGTCGCCTCACCTTAACAGTCATTAAATGCAGGAATCTCAAAGCTATGGACATCACAGGTTACTCAGGTGGGTGTTTAGTGGCTCAGGGGGACCCCTTTGCATCCACATTTCCTCCTCTTCCCTCACTGTATCCCCAGTAGATGGTGGGAGAACCATCACAGAAATACCTGGAAAAGCTTTGTCTGTGTTTCAAGCACAAACAAAATTTTTTAAGTAGAATCATCTGTTGCTTGTTTCCCATCCCACAGGAGGGTTTGCATCTGACCCATCTCTTGGGTTGGACACTTGGATCTCTTGGAACCCTTTATAGCCAGAAGGAATTCTTTCACCCCAAGATCAGTAAAGGATTGTGGCCACCTGGATAAACCCCACTAGAATGAGCATTCCCCTGTACAGTGGCCAGTAGTCAAACCTGAGGATCACAGCCACCTGAAGGCTGTTTGTATTCACAGTTTCAAAGAGCTGACTTGCAAATTCAGCATGCACAAATTCTGGTTTTCATCACAAAACCCAGTTTCTTTCCCAGATACCAACTTCAGAGTATTTGAATTTCATTGTACGAAAAGCAGTAACAACAGAGACCTTTGCAGAAAATGTTTCTGCTCAGCTGGAGCTTAATACCATATGAAATGTCTGAGAATTGAGACTTCAGGTGAAGCCAGCTCAGCCTTTCTGCAATAATAAAAATGCGGTGCTGGTTCTCTGGTGCCTGAACCTCATGTCACCACCCACACCAGTATGAGAAATGGAGGATTTCACTGGTCTGCAAACAAACTTTTTTCTAAAAGTCCATTTGAAGAGCTGGCTCATGGGAGCTCACAGCCCACCCCCTGATAAAGCTGTTTCAACAAAAGGTCTTCTTCTCTCTTTTCCTCCCTAGATCCATATGTCAAAGTGTCTTTGCTCTGTGACGGGCGAAGACTGAAAAAGAAGAAAACCACCATAAAGAAAAACACCCTTAATCCCACCTACAATGAAGCAATAATCTTTGACATTCCCCCCGAGAACATGGATCAAGTCAGCCTCCTTATCTCCGTCATGGATTATGATCGGTAGGTGGGAGGCTCTGGAGAGCTGGAGGGCAGAGCAGCCCATTGGGTGCAGATTTTCCTGCTCAAATGCAATTTTCCACAGCGCTTTCCCCAGCCTCCATGGCAGAGCTCAGTGGTATCCACCTGTCTCTGGTGATTTATTGCTGCAGTGACATTGATATTCATGGTTATGGAAAAATAACGAGTTTGGCAAAGCTGGTTCCTTGCTTTATGGCATTTCCTTGAGCAAGTGCCGTGTTCCCCTTGGTTATTTCCTTGTCCTGCCACCCATTTTAGAAAGCAAATAATGTCACTCTGAGCAGCCCTGGGTGTATGAATTATGCATTACTGAACCTGGGGTTATTCACTGCTCACACCTCTGTGTCTGGACTGACCTGCAGAAATAATTTGAAAAGTGCTGTAATTACCTGAGGTGGTGGCAGTGCTGGGGCAGACACGGCAACCCAGGCTCAGCAGCAGAGGGGTCCAGGTGTGGGCAGCCTGAGGGAGGGATGGATGGATGGATGGATGGATGGATGGATGGATGGATGGATGGATGGATGGATGGATGGATGGATG
>VZUI01092955.1:0-45967 GCA_013401135.1 Cettia cetti | reverse complement strand
CCCCCCCCCCCCCCCCCCCCCCCCCCCCCGCATCGGTGCTTCCCGGCCCCGCCCCCGTCCCGCCTCTCCCGGTCCCATCGCGCCCCGCGCCCCGCAATGCCGCCGTAGGGGCCGGCGCCTCCCGCGGCACCGGCACCAGCGGGGTGGCGGCCTTCTGGGTCCATGTCGGGTCACGACGGCGGCATGTCGGGTCACGACGGCGGCATGTCGGGTCGCGACAGCGTGCAGATCCCCGACGACCGGGACTTCGGGGCTTTCCGGGCGCAGTGCGAGTCGGAGCGCGGCTGGAGCCTCACCTACAGCAAGGGCGGGGTGGGGGTCTGGGTGCAGCTGCTGGAGCCCGAGCGTGCCCTCCACAAGATCAAGGTGAGACCTCCCTCCCGGCACACCGTGGTACGCGGTGAGACATCCCCACCCACCCTGAGCACCCCCGATCCACGGTGAGACCCTCCCCCCCTCCGCGGCATCCCCCGGGACTGGGGTATCCAGCGGCAAAGGGGTAGCGCGGGGATCCCTCGGGGGACGTGGAGACAGGAGGAACCCTGGGAAGATGCTGCACCTTGGGCTTGAGGGGAGGGAGCGAGCACCCCACAGTGAACGGGGACTGGGGACCCCATAAGTGGGTGGGAACTCGGGGGTTGAACCACCACCCAGGGGTGAGCGGGAATCCCAGGGAATAATGGGGTCCCTCAGGTGATGCAGCACCTTGGGGCGAGTGGGGACCCCAGGACAGGTGAGGTTGACTGGCACCTCAGGACAAATGGGCAGTCTGGGGGGGAGTGGGGTCCCCCGGTCAAACACAACTCCAGGGCCAAGCCAAGGACAAGAAGGCACCCCTGAGGGCTGTGCAGGGGGACCTGGGGACTCAGCCAGGGACAAACAGGAACCCCCAGGGTGTGTGGGGCCATGGGTCCTGGGTGGTGCTTCTCCCCACTTCACCCATTGGGAACTCCCCTCCCATGCTTGCTGCACACTAGGGCTGGGCTGCGGGATTCCTTGGAGCCTGCAGTCACTGGCCTGCTGTCACTGGGGCTGTCTCCCTTGCCCAGAGCTCCCTATGTCCCCACTGCATTTCCCCATGGGCCCCTTCCCTCTTGGTGCCAGTGTGCTGGCATAGGCAGTTGCACGCTCATCCTGGCTCTTCCCTCTGGCAAAGCGGAGACACCAGGATTCCAAGGGACAAATTGAGACAGGAGCCGTATCCAGATGGGGTTACACTGGAGTCTCTGGCTGGTGTCCCTGTTGCTGGTGGCACCTCCATGAAGCTGTCCTGGTGTGGTGGGTGGCATTGCCCTTGCTATGGTGTCGAGCCCGGGTGGTGACGGTGGTGGTGACAGTGGCAACAGTGACGACGCGGCCTGCTCATGCACTGCTCTGCAGCAGCTGTGTGAGCAGTTGGCACCGACACTGCTGGGGAAACCTGTCCCTAGGGCACTGGCTCTGCCCAGTTCCCGTCATGGAACTGCTGGGTTGCTTCCACCGTAGCATGTTGGAGGAGTTTGGGCTGTTGTGACCCAGGAACAGGTTCCAGTTGTGCCCTGGTGGCAGCAGTGAACCCTGGGAGGGGGGATGGTGGTCTCTGGGGTGTAGGGAGTCACTGGTGCCACTTGCACCCTACCCCATCACTACAGAGGTGGGGGGGCCATGGTGGGTGGGGAGCGCCCATCACTGTGGCATCCAGGCATGATGGCACGAGCATGGCTCTGTGGGACAGTGCATCCTGACCCCCTCCTTCCCTCCCCAAGCTCCTCATGCCCCCTAGCCCTGCTGCTTGCTCTTGGGGGTTGCATCCCAAAACATCCCCCAGACTGAGGAGGCGCTTGGGTGCGTCCCCTGCCTGTCCCACAATCCCAGTGTGCCACGTTGGCATGGCAGGAACCCAGCCCACTCCAGGATATCCTGGCACAGTTGCTCCTGCCACAACACCTGGAGCTGTCTTTTGCCTGCGGGGGGGGGTGGGGGGGTGGGTGGGGGAGTGGTCCCTGAGCCAGGTCCTGCCCCTTTCCACACCCTCCTGGACAAATCCTGCTTGGAAAGGTCCTGCTGGTTGTTCATGTGTTGATTCCTTGTGTGCGCCACTGGGTATTGGAGATCCTGTGAAGTAACAGTCTATGGCCCCACTCCGTGGCCCCTAGCAGCACCCAGGCCCACCATCCCACCCAGGATGAGATGTTCCTGCTGGATTTTGGAGGGATGTGGCATTGCTGACCTGGCATGGCAAAGTGCAGCCCAGGGGTTTGCCCCTCACACTGAGGGTCTTGGCGTGGGTGCTGGGGATTCTCTGCAGCTTCCCAGGAGCTGGTTTCTCCCTGAATTAATCCTGGATTCCTTGCCTAATTAAGTGGAACCTGAAGGTCTCGCCCTGCTTTGAGGCTGCCGCCCCTCCTCCCCACCCCCCTCCATTAGGGATGCAGCTCTCGTCTAACCTGTTTTCTGGAGTCTGGGAACAAGTTGGTGCCATGGCTGATTTCTCAGTGGGACACTTAATGGCCTTGGGACTGGCTACGGTTTGGGGGAATCCCATCCTACCTGGTGGGGCAGTGAGTTGGTGCCTGGGCATCTGAGATCTCCCAGGGATGATGGTTTCCCCTCTAAATGGGCTGTTTCTTACAGGATGGCCAGGAGCCATCCTGTAGGATACAGCAGAAGGATCTGGGGTGCTGGTGAAGCCACCAATGAGGCTGAGCTTGGGGACGCCCTTGGTGGCTGCAGCCCTCACCACTCCCCCCAGGCAGCGGTGGTGGGTCTTCTCTTTGGATTTGCTCCTGTCCCACAGTCTGGCACCCATTCTGTGTTCCCTCAGGCACAGCATAACCCCAGCTCTGGAGACTTCACCTCTTCCTCCTCCACCTCCTCTTGCTCTTCCTCACCCTATTAGTCAATATTGACTCAGAGTTGGGGCTTGTGTTTCCAGGTGCTTCCCAGGTGGCACCATCCCTCTCCTGCTGCGACCCCCCTGGCAACCCCCGGATGTGAGTCACCTTCCTTGCAGGGCAGGTCCTGCACTACTGGCTTGACCAGCCTTGCTGCTCTGGGAATAATCCACCTGAGCATGGTGCTGGGCTGGCCTGGGTGCAGGTGGGAGCAGGGATTCTTCAAGCAAGTCATCCAGGCAGGCTTTCCCCAAAACTGCCCTGCAGGAGTGTGTGCTCCCAGACAAGTTTTTGGGTGAATGGAGGAGCTGGAAATGGGCTCTGTGGAGCACAGATGGGTCTCTGAGATTGAGGATAAGCGCTATGGGGTTGGGGGCAGACTCCATGATGCAGGGATGGATCTTTGGGGCTGGGCTCTTTGGGCAAGGATGGGATTGAGGATGAGTGCTGTGGGGGAACCGACTCCTTGGCTGTGTCCCACCAAGTGGCCATGTGAGGCTGTGCCCCATTTCTGGGTGCTTCTGTGCCCCTTCACAGGGCTGGGGGGTCTCTAATACCGTGTGCTGGGGCGACAGGGGCACCCCTAAATCCTGAACTGCAGAGTCTGGGGGGCAGCTTGTTGCCATCCCTGGGGATAAACAGGAGCCAGTGGCATTCCCAGGGACAGGCGGCTGGTTGCTCTCCCTGCCCTATGCTTGGCTCCAGCACTCTTGACCTCAGATGGCAGATGGCATTCCTGCTACAGCGGTAGCCGCCCTCACCTTCTCCATTCTTCTTGTCTCCTTGCCTTCCCTGGATCTGGCTGCCGTGGTTATGGAGCAGCTTCCCACTCTGCACCCCCACTACCCCCATCTGTGTGATCCATGCTGCCCCAAGGCACTAGCCACAGCCCCACATACTGTCTCCCCCCAGCTGTCCTGTGCAGGGATGCCACTTTGGGGGGAGCACATCCACAGTGATGGGAGGGCAGGTGGGAAACAGGGTCCCCTAGTACCCAGGACTCAGCTTTGAGGCCCTGCGTGCCTGTGCTGCAGGGTGATTCTGGGTGGCAAACTAAGCTGCTGGTTGGATCCAGGTCTTCTTGGAGGAGGTTGCATTAATTAAAAAAAAAAAAAAAAATCTGAAAGGAGACACCTCCCCTCTGCTTCCTGGGGCTTCCCACAGCTGCCTTCCCACCTAGGGGTCTGCATGGCCACCCTCTTGCCCAGGGGCTGCCATAGCCACTCTCATATTTTGGGATCCCCACTGCCTTCCTCCTACCTGAGGGTCTCCACTGCTGTCCTCTTAGGAGTTCCCCACCTTCCCATCTGGTGTCCTAATGGCCATCCTCCCAGCACGAGGTCCCCACTGCCATCCTATTGGGGGTCCCCACAGTTGACCTCCTGCCCAGGGGTCCCCATGGCCACTCTCCCACTCTGGGGGCCCCTGGTCGGTCTCTCATGCCTCCTGCCTTGCAGTGCAGGATGGAGTGCAGGGACGTGCCGGCAGAGACACTGTACGACGTGCTCCATGACATCGAGTACCGCAAGAAGTGGGACACCAATGTCATCGAGACCTTTGACATCGGGAGGCTGACGGCCAACTCCGATGTGGGCTACTACGCCTGTGAGGAGGGGGCCAGGGGGATCTGGGCACTGCCGGGGGAGGGCTGAACCCCAGGGCTGCTACCGCTCCACACCTGGGTTTGGCATCTGGGGGATCCATGGTGTCTGGCATTGAAGGGAGGAGCCTGGATACTGGTTTGGGGGGATTTGGAGGGCAGGAGGGGACCCCATACTTGAAGGTGGGTGTCTCACTCAGCAACATCCACCCGATGCTGTCCCTAGGGAGGTGTCCCAAGCCCTTGAAGAACCGGGACGTGGTCACACTCCGCTCCTGGCTGCCCATGGGCTCGGACTACATCATCATGAACTACTCTGTCAAGCATCCTGTGAGTTTAGCAGTGCACCAGGGGTCCTGTGGGGCTGGGGCTCACTCAGAGCTTGGGGGAATAGCCTGGAGAGTTGAGGGGGTCAAGACAGCCCTGCTTGTGGCTGATGCCTGCTGTACCCCACCTGCCCTGCCACTGACACATGTTCCTCCCTTGTTCTCCACCACAGAAGTACCCCCCCCGCAAGGACATGGTGCGGGCGGTCTCCATCCAGACAGGATACCTGATCGAGGGGACGGGTGCCAAGAGCTGCACCATCACCTATCTGGCACAGGTGGACCCCAAAGGTAAGAGAGGGACCCCCAGCTCTGTGCTCTGGGGCTCAGCACCCTCAAGTCCTTCCCCCATGTCAGTGTGTGCTTGCAGGGGCCCAGTGGGGTCTTGCGGGAACTCAGGGTGGGGGCTTTGTAGGCATCTCATGAGTTCTCAGTGTAGGCTCATTGGGAGTTCAGGGTGGCCTCTCTTGGAGCTTAATGGGGGCTTTGGGCTCAGTGGGGGCTCAAGAGTAGCTTGGGGGGCTCATGGTGGGCTGGGGGCAGCTCAGTGGGGATTCATTTGGGGCTCTGGGACTTCAGGGCAGTGTCAGTAGGGCTTCAAGAAGTCTCAGATTGAGCTCAGGGGGGACTCGGGGTGGGTTCAGGATTATCTGTGGTTATGCTGGAGGTGGGCTTGGGAGGGCTTAGCAGCAGGAGCATCTTGGGATGCAGCCAGAGCCAGACATGGAGCATGGAGCAATGTCAGGAGGAAACATCTTGGTCCTTTTCTCTTGAAATCTTTCATTTTGGGGGGTTCAAGAGGGACCCAAAATGCTGAAATCGCTGTTTTTGACTTCTGCAAGAGCAGAGAGCAGTATGGATTGAACCCTGTTCCCTGTCTCCAGATACATGTCTCCATTGACAGTGGGGGGCCCATGTGTGGGGGTCCTGGTTTTCAGGCACCTGGGGGGATGTTGGGGGTCCCACTCCCAGCTGCCCCTCCCTTCTCTCCAGGTTCTTTACCAAAGTGGGTGGTGAACAAATCCTCCCAGTTTCTGGCCCCCAAGGTGAGTTTGTGGCGCTGTGGTGGGTCTGGTGTGGGGGCAAGGGGTCTCTGTGCCCATCTCACTCTTCTTCTCAGGCAATGAAGAAGATGTACAAGGCATGCCTCAAGTACCCTGAGTGGAAGCAGAAGCATGACCCTCACTTCAAGCCCTGGCTATTCCCAGAGCAGAGCCGACTTCCAGCCCTGGCACTCTCCGAGCTCTCCCTCCAGCATGCAGATTCCCTGGAAAACATTGATGAGAGCTCCCTGGCTGAGAGCAAGGAGGACCGTGGCGAGGGCAGTGATGAGGACAGCCTGACCTGATTCCCCTGGGAGCCCCTTTCCTTGTTACCCTGGCAAGGACATCCCTCCTGGGGGCTCCTCTCCCTGTCCCCCCACTTCCAACATGGTCTGTGTCTCTATCTCACACACCTGTACACATTCACCCCCCACTTTGGGTTCAGGGGGTCCCTCCCATTGTTGTACCCCTGTCTGGGGACAGCAGGGACATAATGGGTCCCCCAGGGTAGGAAGTTGGGGGTTGTCTGGTCACTTAGCCCTTGTGGGACACCAATGTTGTCCCTATTGGTGGCAAACCCAAAGTGCCCTTCAGCTTTTGGTGGGGCAGAGGAAAAAGGGGGTCTCTGTGCCTGCTCCTCAGCCCTGGAGACCCTTCCACTGCGCTCTCCCTCTGTCCCCCATCCTTGCTCCCCATCTCTGCTATGGTCCAAGAGAACTGCCTTCATCCCATGGAATCCCCACCCCCAGCAGATCCCCAGGGGGTGCTTGGGCACCTGCCTGCATCTCTGGGCATGCAGCGGGGTTTTGGGGGGCTCCTGGCATGCTGGGAAGGAGGGCCTTTGGGGTTTTTTGCCATCTCCAAGCATGTGGAGGGGAAGCTTCTAGGCTCCTGGCACCTCCAGCATGTTGGAGGGGATACTGGGGTCTTACCTTCAGACATGTGGGAGGAGTTGAGGAGCTCATGGCACCCCCAGATGTGCTGTGGTGGGTGTTTTGGTGGCCTGAGATCTCCATTCATGTTGGGGGGCCTTATGGGCTCTCAGCATTTTCAAGTTTGTTTGGGGGAGGCTTTGGGGTAAGCTCGCACCTCCAGGTGTGCCGAGCGTCTCTGGGGGCTCCCAGCATCTTCAGGAGAGCTGGCACCTCCAAATGTTCTGCAGGTCTCTGAAGGCTCCTGTCCTCTCCCCTGCCTTTCCAGGATGGGGACCCTTTCCAAGTTGGGTGCCTGAACCCTTCCTCCACTGGAATTTGAGGCCTTGACTGGGGGTTTGGGAGCTGGTCTTTGGCCGTGCTCCTGCCCCCTCTTTTTTTGGGGGTGCATAGGGAGACGGGAGATTTTGTACCTTGTATTGGAGCTGATTATTTAGGAATAAAATAATTAAATCTGGCATGGGAGGGACTTGGCCTCTGTCCCAGCTTGGTCCTTCGGGAGCCATCTTTGTCCCCATAGTACAATCAGGCAGAAGGTCCTTGCTCATGGTGGGTGCTGGTGAGACCCTCAGGGGTTGTGCGCACCTCCAGGGGGTTCTGGGTGATGGTGATGCCACCGGAGGGTGATGGAGAAACCTCTAAACTGAATTTGTGCTGGGCACTAATTATGGATGAGGCTACATGCCCCTGTAGCCTGCTTTCCCACAGCCCCAGCCAAGCCAGTACCATCAGTATATTTCCCCCAAAAGCCGCTGTGGGCGAGGAGGCATGGGGTGCTGAACTTCAGGGGCACTCTGTGGGGATACATCCTGGCTTCTCGAGGAGGAGAATCCTGGGGAACAGAGCTGACACTCGCAGGGATTGTGGGCCCTTTGTGTAGCCCCAGGACTCTTGTCTTCTCCTGGGGTGCAGCAAGAGGCAAAGCTGCTTGTGCACTCCACTTCTGCCCTCCAAGTGTTCTGGCACCTCAACACCTCAGTGGGCCCCAACCCTTCTCTGCACCCCAGCAGGGTCCTGGTGGCTGGTGTTGTTCAGCATGTGCCAATCTCTGCACCTGTGTCTCTGTCACCTGTGGGGCTGGAGTGGGCGCTAGGGATTTGTTTCCCATTTCTCCTTAATTTCCACCTGCCACGCCCTCCACTCCCTCCCACCCTCCTGCACTGATCCCAATTAAAAATAGAACCCGATTAAAAAGGAGCGTGGCCACCACCCCCCTGGCAGGTTGAAAATGGAGCTGAACTGGATATAGGACATACTGCAGCGGCTCTGGAGCCAGGGGGACACGTAGCAGGGCAGGTGACAGGGTAAAGCCCCTTTTGGGGAGGGTTTAGGTCTGTCAGCTCTGAGAGGTACAGCTGGAGACTCTGACTTGCAATACCGGAGAGAGAAGATGGCTCCAAAGGGAAGTGGAATATGCTCTGGCACGTGTCTTGTGCTGGGGGTTTGAGAAGAGCTGGGGCTCAGGTAGGATATGTGGAGGGGGACAGTGATCTCAGGGCTGTGCTGGGGACATCCTGGGGGCATGGGCGATCCCTGAAATGCTCCTGGGAAGGACTACAAGGCTTCAGCCCTGCAGGAATGAGGCTTGGGCATTGCCCTTGGTCCCTGGGGTCTCAGCACTTTGTTGTGTGACAGCCCTCAAACTGGGTAAGGCCATGGCACCCTTACCCTCTGCCGAAGGCTCTGGAGTATCCCCCACGGGTGGATGCTAGGGTTGAGGATAGGAGAGCGGGGGCATGTGATGGTTCTCGGGAGCAGGATAACATGGTGGATGTGATGTACTGGGGGAGTGGGAATTCCGGTAATAGGGAGGATGCAGGCGGTAGAGGAGCTTTTTGGGATATTTCACACTGTCCCCCTGGCTGAGCCCTACCGAGCACCATACCCTGACTGTGGGGCTGAGCCATGGCCCCTCCTGCCCGTGGCCTCGCGTGGGCGAGGGGCCGAGCGGGGGGGCCTTCCCACCCCCGGAGCAGGCAGCCAGCGTATCCCGATCCCTGAGCGCCGGGATGAAAGGACCATTGTCCCAGGCTGGGCAGCCGTGAGGGCTGGCCATGGACACCCCACATCCCCTCCGTGTCCCCAAGCCCTCCCACTCTCCTTCTTACCCCCCACCAAGACCTTGGGAATTGTGTGGGGAGGCAAGAAACCCCCACACAGCCCATTTATTATTTTTTGGGGGAAAGTCCTGGCAGTCTTCCCCTTGAATCCTGTTTCCATGAGGCAGCCAAACCTCCGTGCGGGAACAAGCCTGGGCCTGGCAACGGGGGCCCTGAGTGCCCCCGCCCCGGGAAGCGCCCCGGCATCCTCTGGGAGCCGTCGCTGCCACCAGACAGAGGTACTGGGTGCTCCAGGGGGCTGGAGGGGCAACTCCAGCCTGGGCGGGGGGCGGCGGGGGGCACTCCACCTCCTCAGCCGCGGTTTCTCTCCTGGGGGAGGTCGTGTTTCTTTCCACGTGCTTCTGCCGGTCCCTGGGCACACGGTGCTGGGCGGGGGGGGCACTGGGGATACTGGGAGCTGCTGGGGCGAGGGGGGGGGGGGGGGGGGGGGGGGGGGGGAGCGTATGGATTGCTCCCCAGCTCAGCTGCAACAGGCGTGTGCCCCCGCAACCCCTGATCGGGGTACTCATGCCCCAGATTAACCCCAGTATAGCCCAGATCAGCCTCAGTATTCCCCCGCCAAATTCCAGTATGCCCCAGCTCACTCTTAGCACACCTTAGCTCAACTGCAATATGCTCCAGTTCACCCCCGGAGCACCCCACCGCAATCTCAGTACATCCCAGCTCAAACCTGGTTCAATTCCAGTATGCTCCAGCTTCCCCCCAGCAGACCCCAGTTCACTCCTGGCAGACTCCAGCTCACCCCCAGCACACCCGAGTTTAATCCCAGCTCAACCCCAGTACACTCCATTTGAACTCTGGTATTCCCCAGGTGCCCCCCAGCTGCCCCCCAGCTGCCCCAACTCATTCCCAGTGCACCCCCACTGAACCTCAGTCCACCCCAGTTCACCTCAGCAAATCCCAGCTCAAACCCAGTTCATCCCAGTTTAATCCCAGTTCTCCCCAGCTCCCCCCAGCACATCGCAGCTCCTCCCCAGCATATTCCAATTCACCCCGACACTTCCCAGCTCAATACCAGCACATCTCAGCTTAACCCCAGTTTAACCTCAGCCTTCCCAGTTCACTTCCAGTATATCCCAGCACCCCTAAGCAGACCCTAGCTCAACCCCAGTATGACCCAGCTCAGTCCCAATCTCCAGGGAGCCCTGGCATTGCTGATAGCCCTCATTCCTGTGCCGCTGCACGGGTCCTACTGCCTGGTTGGGGTGAGTGGCATGTTGGGGGATACTGGGTGGTTGTGCTGCCAATGCCAGGGATGAAGTGGGGAAAAGGGAACCCTGAGGGCCAAGCTGGTAGATTTGTTTTCTGCTGGGGATCTGGCATGCCCCCATTCATAACCAAAAACTGGCATCAGCTGCGGCTGTGCCAAGGCCCCTGCCAGCAGTGTCTGTGCCACACCAACTACCACCAATAGCACCCAGATGCTGGGTGATGCTGGTAGTGGGCTTCCCTTGCTTTCCTCCTTCTCTTCCTCACTGCTTCCCAGTCTGTCTGGCGACGCCTGGAGCTTTACCAGTGCTGTGCAGCTACAACTGGGATGGTGGTTGCTTTGTCCTCCATTAATGGCAAGCTGCTTCCATGGGACGCTGCTGGGGCCATCGTGTTGGTGTTTAGGGTGCCCAGGGGCTGCACCAGCACAGAGGATTCCAAGGTTGAGCACCATTGCAGGGGCAGTATTTTTAATTTGTGGCTTCAGCCCCAAAAGCCAATTTTTGAAGGCACAGAGCTGAGTGCTGGGAGCGAGTGGCTGTTCTGGGATGCTGGGAGGAAGGTAGCAAGGAAAGCTCCTCCACGAGCTGATGGTGGTTTTCTGGGGGTGCTCCAGCAGCTTCTGGGGATGAAGCTGCTGGAGCAGCTATGGGCCTCAGCCAGGACATCAGGGATAGGAATATTTAGAACAATATTGAGGATGTGTTTGCTGCCAGAACTTAGCCTCAGAACAGGGTGAGCCCTTGGGATTTTGGGGGCGTCTTATGGGAGACAGGGAGTGATGCTTCCCCATGCAGAGAGTGATGTGGCAGGACTCTGTGGCTGTGGGGGGCGGGGTGGGGGGGCTGATGCTTGGGGAAGCTTTGCAGATGGGCTCCCCAAATCTACAGGTGAGGGAGAGCCTGGCTGTGTAGAAAGGCTTGCATAGTTGAGGTGGGTGCATGTGGTTGGTAGTCCCTGTACTTCTGTCTCTGCTACAGCATCCCCTGGCTTGGCTTGGCTTGGCTTGGCTTGGCTTGGCTTGGCTTGGCTTGTCTGCAGTGCTGTGGTGGCCAGGGGGATCCAGGGGGTGGCCCTGGTTTGGTGTGACTCTGCTGTTGGGGACAGGGCCTGTGCATGGGGCAGAGTTGCACCCCGGCAAGCACGAAGAGGAGGGGGGAGGGCATCAGGGCTGGAAAAGGGGACACCCCATCCACAGCTGGCGGGGTCACCCCTCCCCCCTGACACTTTCACTTCCCACTTACTGGAAAGTGAAACAGGGACCCGTTTGGTTTCAGTGCTGGATGTTGGGTGATGGGGCTGATTTCTCATGGAGGAAGGAGGTGCCATGCTTCCCAGGGGGACCCATCAGGGACCCATCCTCTGCAGCCAGGCTGTTGGCAACAGCCCCCCCTGCTCCCAGCATCACTAGGCCCTGGGACATCATGCCTCCTCTGGGCTGGCTGTGCACGTGGGGTTTGGCTTCCTGACCTAGTTTGCTGGCAGCTTCCATGAAGTGTGTTGGGAGCTGAGAGCATTCTAGTGGAACTCAGTGGGTAGCAACAGCACTGCCAGATGTATTTACCCCTTTTCTGGCTGGATTTGCCCATTTCTGGTTGGATTTACCACTTTTTTGATGGGATTTGCTCATTTCTGATTGTATTTGTCTCTTTTCTGGCTAGATTTGTGAGGCAGGCAGCAATGCTCTGGAAGGGAATGCTGGGAAACTCATCTGTTTGTTAGTGCCACAGCCTGGGACGTGTTTCACCTTCCCAGGTTTTACTTTCTTGGGGGAAGGGGAATGCAGGTGGGACGTTGGGGAAATGAGGAACCCCCAGTTTTCCTGCTCCCTTGTCCCTGACTTCTCACCCACCTTATCACTGCCCACCTTCCACCTCTATGCACACCCTCCATCTGCACACAGAGCTGGCTCAGGGCAGTTCCCAGGTCAGGGCACACCCTGGTGTTTGTGTGTAAGCCCTCAAGCCCCCGAGCAGGGGGCCAGGCACCCTGTGGCTTCTTCACATGAACCACCTGCGAATGGCAACACATGGCAGAGGGAGTAGGCTCCAGAGAAGCAATTCCACCTCTGGATTGTGATTCTGCAAGCCTGAACTTGATCCCTGAACAGTGCCTGGGGGGGTTTGAATATCATTTGCAATTTCTTTGGCTGAGAAGATCTAGAAAATGAAAAAGCTTCACCTCCCAGGAGACACCTTGGGTGCTGTTGAGCACTGAGGTGGAGTGTGGAGGGGTTTGGGTGGGAAGGGGTCTGTGGAATGCTGAGTGCTGTCCTGGGACCCTTTGTTTGCTTTGGGGTATTTGCTGCTTGCTGAGGATTCTGTTTGGGCAGTTTTGGAGTGAGGATGTGATGCTTTCAATCCCAGCTGGGCAGGGAATCTGCGGTAGCCCTGGCAGGTCTGTTGGGCACGACACATTCACCTCCTGGATCCAGCAGGGACACTGGTGACATTGGTCTCATTCCGGCTGGCCATGGGCCCTTTTCTGAGGATCTTTTCTTAATTTAGGCAGGAAAGGGTAAAGATAGCTGTGGCATGAGACTGGTTGCCCAGTGCTGCTGGAGCATGGCAGCTGAGGAACCCCCTTCCCACTGGTGGCCAGCCCTCTTCCCACAGGTCCTTCTGCCACCCAGCTTTGTCCCCTGAGCCCGCAGCAACCCTGGTGGGTAACAGCTTACTGCCCCCTCTGGGAATCCACAGTGGTTCTGGGGTGGTGGGACATGGCAGCCACCTGCCTGCTTGTCCCTTTCTGTCCAGTGGCCAGAGCTCCGCTTGTCCTGCTGCCCCACAACACCCCGTCCTCGGTACCTGGTTCCTGCTGCACTACTGGTGAGCTCTCACTTCCCGGAGATCACCCTGTCTGGCTCTTCCTTCCTCTCCTGCTGAAAGCCCTGCCCCGTCCCTCTGTCACCCAAGGCTCACACGGTCTCAGGATCCGGCCTTCTTGTCCCCCATGGCGGCTGTGGTCGGTGCATCACCACACTGAGGCCCCACGGTTCTGCTGGGGCCTGGGCTGGCTATTGCACCACATCCCAGCTCAGAACTCTGCTCGGCTTTCCGGAAAGTTCCCATTGCTGAGGTGGTGTTTGAGGAAGTACCGGGGCGGGCAGAGACCCCTTGGCAAACCTCCACCGCGCCAACTGGACCACAGGCAGGCCGGCCACCTCCTGCTGAGCCAAGGGACTGTGTGCTGGTAATTAGCTCTGCTTGATTAATGGGCCCACAGACCTGGGGAAGGGGAACTTGGGGTGCAGGCAGGGTTTGCCTATACTGGAGGAGGAATTGCAATGGCAACTAGATCAATCAAGTGGGTGCCAGACACCCAACAGGGCTCCTATGCTAGATTTTCCTGGCTCATGGCCACTATCCTGGGTGCCATCGAAGGGACAGGCAGGGAAGAGGTGGGATGGCCACCACTTTATTACCTGGTGCTTGGGTGCTGAATGCAGCTCTGTCAGTGACATACTGATGGCCCTGGTCACACTACTTGATCCCTGGCACCTTTTTAGAGATAACATTGATTACCTGGGGGAAGCCAGAGCCAGTGAAGGCTTTTCACTCCCAGTCAGAGCCCATAGCTTCCATGGCGTACACAGCTCCTTAATGGGACAAGCCCAGCCCTCATTAGTGTCCCACCTGAGGTTTGGGAAGCCCATGGCCCTGAGAGCAGGGGTGGGATGCAGGTGACCAAGGGTGGGCACGCCCCTGTATTCGTGGGGGTCTCCTCCCTGGGCCAAGATGCTCAGCTCTGCTGGGGGAAGAGGTACATCCCAAATGATCTGTTGAGTTGAGGGCATCTGAGGTGGGCTGGGGTAGCTGCAGGAGCCCCCAGAAAGCAGCCAGCACCTAAGTTTCGGGGTAGAGGAGCTTGCTGGTCCAGACAAAGAGACCAGCACCAGGCACCTCCAGATCTTTCATCCCCAGCACTGGGAGAGTGAGGGCTGTGTGGGTTTGGGATGGGGCTGAGGGGTCCGGTCATCATGTATTTTGGCATCCTGACTTATCCCCCCAGAACACCAGTGCCACAGTGCCAGGGTGCTGGCAGCCCTCGCCCTTCCCTCCTCACGCCATTTGTCCAGTGTTAAGTCTCTTACAAAACAGCCACTGTGGTGTTGCCTAATCCTGGGGAGGAATGCAGTGGGTCAGCACTGGAGGATTTGTGCTTGGCAGGGGCCACAGCCAGGGTTACCCCCTGATCCCCAGCAGCCAGCTGGGTTACGGCATCTCCCTGTGTTGGTTTTGCTTCTGGAATATCCTTATCTTGTTTAGCACAGAGGTTAAATGATTAATGATTGAAGGAGGGAACCTAGCAAAGGCCTGATGAATTATTTACTTGGTGAGGGCAAAGAGGAGCTGCGGGGAGCAACAGGGAGCTACCAGCCTGGCACACCGGGGACCCTGCACTTCCCTTGTTGGAGTTTTATCCCCTTCCTGTCCCCAGTGAGCAGCAAGGAGGGCCCTCAGCCACCCCAGACAGTGCTGGGACAGTGCCAGTGGTGAGTGCTGGTGCAGCTGTCCCTTCCTGATAGGTCTGTCCCACTACTGTGTCGATGTCCTGGCACAGCAGTGGGGATGTTGACCCTGATGTCAAAGGGTGACACTGGTGGTGACTCCTTGGCTCTAGCCAGGACAGGGGTCATTTGTGGGAGCCCCATACTGGTGTCACTGTGTTTCCCTCTGCTCCTCCAGAGCCAGTGCCCAGCTGGGGTTGAGCCTACCTGTGCTGGTGTCACCGGGATCTGGTGACAGCAATGTCACCCAGCATCATCACTTACCCATTTTCAATAATA
Organism: Cettia cetti; assembly: GCA_013401135.1. Taxonomy (NCBI): domain Eukaryota; kingdom Metazoa; phylum Chordata; class Aves; order Passeriformes; family Sylviidae; genus Cettia; species Cettia cetti. The sequence continues at coordinate 31,075 of VZUI01092955.1, read as the reverse complement.
GATGAGGACTTTCTAGGTTTGGAGGTGGGAGAGAGAATTTTATTCTGATTCAGGGATTTTTTGTGGTGCTGGTTGGGATTGCTGGGACCAGTGGGAAGGTCCTGGGTGCTGCTAATTTCTCTGATACTGCTGATTTCTCTGGTGCTGCCAGCAAGGAGCCACAGAGGTCAGCCAGCCCTGGGTCCCTTCTTCCTTGGACACTTGGTGCTTGGAGCCTGAAGCAAAGCCAAACTGTGCCAGGAAGTACCAGGGAAGTGGCACTGTGGCCACATCCCAGCAGCACCACTGGGATGCTGGCATCTCGAGGTGTAGGGGTCAGTAGCTGTGGGGACCCCATGGTGCCTCAGGCTCGGCAGTGTCCAGTTAGTGCCGGCTTGAGGACAAACATTGCTCGGTTGTGCACTTTGCACCAAAACCACAAGTGCTGCGACCCACGTGAGTCACAGAAAATGTGACTCTGACAGCAGATCAGACTGGCCTATTTACAGCTCCAGGAAATCCTCTAGCTCCTTCTTAGCAGGTCTAAAAAAACCTCCAACAAACCCAAAATAAGATGGTACCAGGGTCACTAGCAGTGCTGGATGTGCCGGCGTGATGGGATTTGCCTCCTGCCTGGATCCTGCTGAGGCCAAGATGCTGGTGGGTGGGAAGGGCAGGGTATCCCATCTGCTGCTTGTTGGGACAACAGGGATTTGCCCTGCCAACAGCTATGGGGTGGGAGGGGAGGGGTATTCTGTTGCAGGGAGCTGGGACACCAAGTGAATCCCCATGTCCCAAGCTCTGGATGCCTCAAGGACACTGCTAGGTGTGTGCACCAAGGGTGCTGCACAGGTGCTCTGCCAGCACTCCAAGGTGCCATGCTAGAGGAATGTCAAGGACAGACACGGCTCTGGAGCTGGGAGCAATGCCACGGTGGGCATATAATCTGTGAGGAGGGGTTTGGTGTAGTTTGGGCTGGGGGCTCCAGTAGCAGCACCCTGCCACTGGCTGTGATGGGGACAGCCTGGGAGAGGGAACAGTCTTCTGGATCCAACTGTCCCTCCTAGCTTGCTGCTGTAAACCAGGGGAGCTGCATGCTGGGTTGACGTGCAGGGTGACAGTTCTGAGGTGCAGCCAACAGCTCCCCTGCCCTTGAATCAGGCATATTCAGGCATATTCCCTGATTATCCACAATGTGGATAATCCCTCACTGCTCTGTCCCACAGCTCAAATGTCACGCCCTGGGACCATGCTGGTGCCGCATGGTGCCTTGACCTCTAAAGGGATGGCCTCTGTGTTTCAATGCCTAAACTGGGACCCTCCAGCATTTCCACACCCCTGCAGCCCCCTAGTTCAGGACTGGGTGATCCTGGGGACACAGTGTGGTTGGAAGCCATAGGAAAACCAGGTTCCTTCACTAGAATGTTGGTTTTGGGACTCCAGGCTTCAACTGGTGTGTGTTTTGGGACTGATCCTGATCCTGTTGTCTCCATTCCCAGGTCCTGATGTCATCCTGAGCCTTGCTGGCAATGGAAGATGCACTGAGAGGTGCAGGTTTCTGTGGCCAGCCCCCTACCATGGAAGAGGACGGATCTCTGCCGGTGGCCACCTGGCTGTCTGCCCTCCACCTCGACCAGTATGTGGAAAGCTTCCAGCAAAGTGAGCTGTGGTCAGTGTGGGACTGCCGGGCTCTGACGGACGAGGGGCTCACTCGCCTTGGGGTGCTGCTGCCTGGCCACCGCCGCCGCATCCTCCTGGGCTTGCAGAAAGCCTTTGCTGAGGCCCCGATACCCGCCGGGACTCACCAGCCCCCTGCCAGTAAACCTGTCCCCATGAAACGCCACATCTTCCGCCTGAGCACTGCAACAGGGCCGGAGCAGCTGGAGCCCCGGTGCCTGCCAGTGCCCAGTGGGACCCCGCTGCTGGAGCCAGAGCAGGGTGCAAGCTTCGCCCAGCTGCCCCCACCCATCCCACCCAGGGTGGGCTGCCGTCCGCCCCTCAAATTCTCACCATCACTATTGGGGGGTGGCCCCGAGCCCCCCCCTGAGTCCTGCAGCCATCTCCCAGCCCTGGAGGACCCCTCTCTGCCAGCCCTTGGGGAGAGGCCCCCTGCCGACAGCAGGGTGAGACCCCCATTGCCGCCACTGCCAGCCAAGCGACACCAACTGGAAACCAAGTGCCAGAGCCTGAAAGGCCCCCCACTGCCTGAACGCCCCCCTGTGCTCCCCCCCAGGGCTGTGTCCCACAGGAGGTAAGGGGGTGGCAGGGGCTTGGGCTTGGGGATGCCCCAAGGCCACCGGGTCTGTGTGGGGGGCTACTGTGATGTGGGTGAGACTCTCAGGGTCACAACAAGGGTTGCCTGGGGTACCTACACCCTCCACAGACCTTGGCACATCTCCTGAGAACACGCACATCCCATAAGGATACTAACCCTCCCCCCAACCCCAGCACACCCCTGGGGGTACCCTGCCCCAGGCCACAGCACATTTCCCTGTGCTACCAGCATCAGGCAGGGTGTGTAGGGGGGTGGTGCTGAGATACTTATTTTGGCTGTGGCTGGATGTATGCACCATATTCATCCTAGTCACCCAAGTCACCCCTGCCTGGCATGGCCTGGGGTGCTTTCCCTGCAGCAATGTAGAGCCTTGCCTTACCCGCACCTGCTATGCAGGCCGTGCTGAAGCCTGAGGAACTCTTGACACCAGTGGGTGCAAGACAGTGAACTGAAGTCCACAGGGAGAATGGGGCAAGGCTGCTATCAGTTGATGTAGTGAGATGACATGGGAGTAGGCTGGAATTTGGGGACAGCAGCACTTGCAGGCCCCCCCCCCCCCCCCCCCTTGATGTCCCAACCCCCACAGCACACTTCCAAATCCCACAGAGTGCAGGCAGATGTGGAGTGAGGACTGGGAGTGCAGTTTGGAGGGGGCTGACAAACTCTTGGGTGGCAGCATCCTTCCAGGGTGAGGTGGGGGAATGTCAGCAAGCCTCCCTGCCCCGCGAGTCCTCCCTCACAACCCAGGACCCAGAGACTCTAAGGGAAATGTTCCTGGAGCTCCAGTCTAGTCCAGTCTAGCTCCAGTCTAGCTGGTCCCCTGAGGGGGGTCCTGGGAGTGCGGCTTGGTTTGTCCTGACTGATAGTGCTGGATGGGACCCTGTGTGTAGTCAGGATGAGAATGGGAGGGTTGGTGGCTGGGCTTCCCCTCCAGCTTCCCATCCCTGTTCCCAGGGGGCTTTTTGTGGCAAGGTGGGTGGAGATGATCCCTCTGCGTGTGCTCTGACCTCTACCTGCAGGGAGTCGCCTGGGATGCTGAGCTGGGGAGGGGGTTCAGGCAGCTGATGTAAGGGGCTGGCATGCCATGGGGTGGGCAGCATCTGTCCCTGGGGCTCCTTGGACTCCGGATGAACAGTGTCCATCCTGGCACCCCAGGAACTGTTCCCACCACTGCATTTCTGCACTGAGAAAGTCACCCAAATCCTCCTGGCGCCACACTCCATCCTGCCCTGGCCAGAAGGCTATCCAGGCGTGATGAGGCCAATGGTGGCCACTTCGGTGCAAGCTGTGCTGGTCTGATGCTGGACGTGCCATTGGTTTGGTACTTGCCATGCTGGTTTGGTACCAGCTGTGCCGTGGGTTTAGTGCCGTCCCTGCTGGGTGTTTGGTGCCAGCCACGCCAGAGTTCTGGTCCTGGCCGTGCCGTGGGTTCTTACTGGCCATGCTGAGGATTTGGTGCCGGACATGCCGCTCAGGAAGTTTTGCTGCAGTGCAGGAAGTGCCGGGGTGAGAAGCTCCGCTCCCCGCCGTCTCCCCCAGCCCTCCCGGTGCTGCCGATCGGTCTCCCCGCGGTTCCTGTCACCTGCACAGGTAGGGGGGCGCGGCTGGCGCGGTGCCAGGCGTCCACACAGGAGAAGGCGGCGGGGGCCGGGCCGGAGGGATTTTGGGGACGGGATCGAGCGCTGCCGGCGCTACCGGGTGCGAGTCTCGCTCTGCCGGCTCCAGCGGGTGTTTCCTGCCCTGGCCTGTGTGCCCACAGGCATTGTTGATCCCCCGGTTCCTGCTTCCCCGGGGACGGGCGCTCTGCCGCGGAGCAGGCGCTGCCCACCCTGGCACGGCACCCCGAAGGCTGTGCACTTGAAGTCGGGGGCTGAGATTCCCCCCTGGAGCTGCCCGGGGGGGGATCTGGGGGTGCATAAGGATCCCTTGGGAGCTGCATGCAAGACCATGGGACTCAGGATGGGATGGAGCTACGGCCTCGCCAGGCGGCGGTGTCTGAACAGCACCCCCCTGGACACAAGGGTGCTCCAGTGGCTTGGGGGGCTCTGGGGTCACCATGGCAGAGCCCTGGGAGCTGTGCCAGTGTGGGACAGGTGGGTGACCATAGGGCCCTGGCACCTGGTGTGTGCCATGATGCACTCATATAGATGACACATACATGTTGGTGTTTGGTAATGACAAAAGGGAATATGTATGGGTGTATATGTGTGTGTATAGATGTGTATATATATATATTTCTCACATAGGTCTTGATGCTGTAGTGAACATATACAGGAGTATACCTGTGCATCCATATATATGTTATATATGTATTATATGGATGGATATATGGGGGAGTTCAGAACTAACCAGTTGAACCCCAAAACCCTGATTTCAAAAGTCACTTTAATTGTATGACCAGGAATATATTGCCTATAGGTGAGTTCTTTTTTTCAAAACATTTTAAAAATAAAGAGCTATCATTTCCTAAGAAATTCTTCCCTCTGAGGGTAGTGAGGCCCTGGCACAGGCTGCCCAGAGAAGCTGTGGCTGCCCCATCCCTAGAAGTGTTCAAAGCCAGGTTGGATGGGGCTTGGAGTAACCTGGGGCTCTAGGTGTCCCTGCCTATAGCATGAGATAAGCTTTAAAGTCCTTTCCCAACCAGAATATTCCATGGTTTATGACTCTTTGGCCAGTGCTGGTGCCTGGCCATGCCCATGGTTGGAGGAGATGCCGTGGTGCAGGACAGCTGGCATGGACAAGGGGTGCATTCAGGAGGGTGAGGGTATGAGTCACCCTGTGGTGGGTGCTGGGTCCTGGCAATACATGTGGGGCAGCACGTACTGGGAGCTTGGGAAGCCCCACACTGGGGCTCCCTGGCGGCATGGGTGACTAGCCAAAGTGCCCTGCGCTGGGTCTGAGGGAGCTCCACAGCCATAGGGTGCTGTTGTTGGCCCCAAACCCATCTCCTGCCCCCTGGGGGAACCTGACCTGGGTGCCTGCAGCCACTGATCATGAAAGGCCTGGGGCTAGGGGGGATACTGCTGGGCTGGCCAAGGATTAACAACAGTGGAGCAACCACTGATGGTTGTTCATGTCTGGATGATCCTTGCCCATGCTGAGTTGATGCCTACATCAGGGTGATGTTTGCCCAGGTCTGAATGGTACTTGCCCGCATCAGGGTGATGCTCACTGTATCCAGGCTGGGGCTCTTTGCCAGCAGCTGTGAGGCAGCTGCATTGGTCTGGCCCTGTCTCTGGGTGGGACTGAGACCTCACCATAACCCCCTGTGGAGGTGGGAGTGCTCACAGGGGAGGGACCTCCGAGAATGAGGGCTCAGGAAGAGCTGGAGCACCCTTGTATATGCAGACAGCCTGGGAACAAAGCAAGTAACCTGGGCATTTCTGGGATGACGCCACCCACCCATCTCCCCTCACTTCCGGCTGTGCTGCCGTGGTCCCTGGTGCTTCCTCCTAGCTGCTTGCAGAGCCATATTGTGGTTTCCTCCAGGCCATGTTCACCTCCGGGTTCTCACCATGCCCCAAACCCTGGGCCACCCCAAGCATTCCTGTGCCAGGAGGTGATAGGATCATCCTAGCCCTGCTGGGCGTGGGATGTCTGAGATACTACCTCCCACAGGTTGATGGCAGCAACTGTGTTCAGCACTGGGAGCTCTCTCTCACCACTTCCAGACTTGATGCCACCCTCCCAATGCCAGCAGTGGGGCTGTGAGCCCCCCAGTTTGGGCCACTGATGGCTCAGACCTCGACACTCCACAGAGGGTCCCACAAGCAGTGGATGCTTGTGTCTGCACAATCCCCCTGATCATGGGATGAGGCTGTCAGTGAGAGGGACACCCCGCTCCATGCCCAGGGGATGGTCTAGGGATTAGAGCAGCCCCCCGAGCAGCTGGTGAGGGGAGGGGACTTGTAGAAAGTGGAGTCCAAGGAAGTGATGACAGGAGACTCCTTTTCAGAGGGCTGGGTGAGCTGGGCAGGGGTGGTGTCCTGGGCAGAGGTTTGACTTTGGGGTGGTGCCTGTGGGAGAGCAGCCCTCTCTGCTGCATTAGAAGAGAGGCCTAGATAAAGGACAGCAGATAAAGTGCTGCTCAGATAAGGGACAGCCCATAAGGCACTGGTTTGCACTTCTCTAATGGCAGAGGTGGCAGCAGCCAGACCCTGCCTGGAGCAGGACTGGCATTCTTTGGGCATGGCTACCTGGGGGTTCAGGGGGTGCAGGGGTAATATGGCACCCATGCTACCCCATGGAGCCATAGGGGGACATGGAGCCTGGGGATGCTACAGCAGCAGATGATGACATGGAGAGCAGGCAGACCAGTGGGGAGGGTGTTTTGGGGAACTGGGGTATTATTTGTGCCTGAGCTCTCTGAGTGCCCATCCTGTTGGTCCCTGGGATGGTGGGACTAGGGGCTGGACAGGACTGGGGCTGAGCCAGAAACCCTCCTAAGAAGTCCCCATCCCGGAGAGGGGGGTTGTCCTGGCCTAAGGCTTCTTGTTTCACTGCTGGCCATGGAGCTTGTGCTGCAGCCCCCCAATCACACCCCAGGGGGAAAACACCATCCTGTGTGGCTGCACAGATGCAGACCTCAGCCAGGCTCTTGCTGGAGGCTCTGTGGTTTATACACTGTCACCTCCATGTCTCTGGGTCTCTGCACAGCTGGGTGCTCTGGCAGCTCCTGCCTGGTGGTGTTGGGAGCAGTGCTGCTACACTGCCCACACTCCCCTTCCTATGCTCCCCTCCTTCCCTGCCAGCATTCCCTGATGTATGGATGGTTGTGGCTGGTTCCCATGGAGATAGCAGCTGAGAAATGAGGTCAGGCTGACCCAGGGAGAGCCAGCACTCCCGTCCTCCCCTGCTTCCTGCTCCAGCCAGGGAGAAGTTTCTCCTCCAGCTCACCCCAAGCTAAGGGAAAGCTCTTGTACACGAGTGATGGTGCTGGGAGGCACATCCCCAGAAACCATGGGGTGCTGATGGCATCCTTGGCCATGGAATCGTGGTATCACAGAATGGTTTTGGATTGGATGAGACCTTAAAGCTTGTTTAGTTTCACCTCTCTTGCCAAGGCCAGGGACACCTCCCACTAGACCAGGTCGCTCCAAGCCCCATCCCACCTGGCCCTGAACATTGGCAGGCATGGGGCAGTCACAGCTTCTCTTAACAACCTGTGCCAGGGCCTTACCACCCTCACAGGGAAGAACTTCTTTCAGTATCCAATCTAACCTTCTTGTTGCTGCAGTAGGACATAGCTGGGGCAAGGATGGTGATGGTGCCAGCATGCATGTCCCCTGGGGCTCACCTACCTGAGGCTTGGGGTGGAAATTCTGCCCACTGCCTCTGCCCTCTCTCTGGATTCAGGGATGCTCCAAAGGTACTTTGTATTTTTGTACCCTGGAGAAACTTCTTAATTTTCTGCCCTTGAAAACACCACTACTCCAGAGATTTCTATTGATAGCCTGTCACCTTTGAGTCTCAGAAAGGCAGGAAGCAAGGAACAGGAGATAGGAGTGGCTGAGCCTAGCTGCCCGGGCTTTGTGGAGAGGTGGACAGTTCCCATGGTCCCTTCTCCCCACTGGTCAAAGTTTTGAGGCTGGGAGAATGGCTCACTGAGCCAGGAGAAGTCCCATTTCCAGGGTTTTTTGCTGCCGTAGCAGCCACCCTAGATCTCCAGTGTTGACCCCACCATGAGGAAGCTGGTGGCACAGAGCATCCCTTGGACCCCCATCCTGCTCAAGGAACCCTGTGGCCACCTGCAAACCAGCTAAGGAAGCAGCTCTTCCATTGTTTAGACTGGAGGAAAGGAAACAACCTGCTCTTGGATGTGGCTTCAAGGCTGTGGGTGGCTTGGGGTGTTCCAGAGTCAGATTAGGATCCTGAGCCTTGGAGCACATCCAGGGGAGTGAGGTTGGATGCCAGGAAAACATTTCCAGGCTAGAAAAGTAGTCATATAACCCAAGCACAGGAAAGGCTTTGCCATGTGATCTTAGGAATTGGTTTGTGGGTTTCAGTCTGCTGGGGTTTGGTCCCTTTTGAGGGTCCTCTGTGATCCCCCTGCAAGTGTATTGGGATTGGGAATTGAGGCAGGAGCTGGCATAAGGCAGTGCTTGCTCCTCTCCCCCACAGCATCCCTGCCAAAGAGGAGGCCTCCATCACTGAAAGAGCACCCGGCATCGCCCTGTCCTCCCTGATTCCCCCACCTCGCACAAAGACGCCAGCCCCGACGCCACCAGCACTGCCCTCCAAGGCCACCCTTCCCTTTGTGCCAGAGTTTGGTGAGTACAAGGGGGGCTCCTCCAGTCTTCCCCTCTCACAAATCTTCCCTTGGGATATCTGGCTGCCAATCCATCAGCATCCATCCCACGGGTGCTGTGCCTTCCTTCTTGTCGGTTTGTTCCTCTGTCCTTGCTGTGGTCTCTTTCTTCTCTATCCCCTTTCTTGCTGTCTGGGCTGGAGGTGTCAGGGGTGCAAGACGTGGGCTGGGGGATTTAGGGTGTGTGAGGTCTGAGCTGGGGGCTTCAGGGAAGAGATGTAAAACCTGAGTTGGGAGTTTCAGGGCATGCAAGGTGTGGACTAGGAGTTTGGGTGCAGCCTCTCCTAGGGCAGAGCAAAGGTTTCAGTGGGAGCTGGAAGCATCTACACTCACTCACAGAGGAAAAGTGAACCTTTGAGGGGGGTGAAATGCAGATGTCCCTGGTTCTGGGGTCCCAGGACTGTGCCTTTGCATCCCCCAGGCCCATCCTCAAGGTATCCCTGGGGCTCAGCCAACTGCAGGGAATAATGCTGAATTGGGGATCCCCGTGGAGGGGTAAAAGTTTGGCCTCAGGGTGCAGCCCTGGACTATACTTCAGCTGGAATAGCTCTGCTGGAAGGAAGAGGAAGGGTTGAGTTGTGTGGGATCCTGGGTGCCTCTTAAGGCCAGCAGCCCTGCAGGAAGCAGCACTGGTTTAACTGGGAGCTGGGGTGTGTTTCAGAAGCTGGGAGAAGCCGTGGACAGGGAGCTTATCTGCTTGTTGGGGGAAGCAGGGAGGAAAGCTGCTCCCACCCTGATGGGTTTGGGATGCAGAGTCTGCAGGGAGTTTCTGTGGTGCCAAAGTGAGCATCTACCTGCACCCCTCAACCCCCTGCAGCCTGGGAGCATCCTCGCCTGCTGCCAGGGCCGAAACATCATCGTCTGGGTTGGTGTTTTGGGAGGAATCAGCTTCAGATTCTCAGTGGGATTTTGGAGTGGGTGTCTGCCAGGGCCAGGCTGTCTGGGGCCACTTGTTCCCTGTGGGGTTACAATCCTGACCAGGATTCCTGCTGATGTGCGTGCTGGGTGAGGAGGCCTCCTCTTGCTCCCATCATCCTCTGGGATCTCATTTCCATGGTGCAAAAGCTTGGGAGCTGATAAGGAATGGGAGAAGAGGGAGGGGAACCCACCCTGGAAACAAGCTGTGGAAAAAGCCCCTTGGAACCCCCAGCAGCAGGAGCTCCCAGGCAGAGACATGAGAGCCTGGACGGAGCCATGGTGCTGGGGCTGGTGTCACCCGGTCCCCTTCTGGCAAGGCCAGGAGTGACGTGACAGTGCTGGGAGGTGCCACTAGCAGGACTTTGCCCTTTCCCAGCTCTTCCCCAAACTCCTTGATAAGACCCTTGTCACAAGGATGGAGTGGTTATTTGCTGAGGGCAAAGCAAGGGGAAGCCAGTCATGCCTGCATCATCCTCCCCACAGGCTCAAGGGTAGCAGGGGGAATTGGGACTCCTTGCTCCACCCCAGCTGATTCCCAGCATCTTCCCTCTCCTTTGTCAGATGACTCAGACTATGAGGATGCGGCGTGGGAGGAGGAATTAGCCGGACCGACGGGGGAGATGGCGAAGGCTGGTCCTACCATGGGACTGGAGGTGGGCAGGAGTTTGCAGGGTGACTGGCCCTATGGACAGGTACCAGCCTTGGGATGCTCCAGAGATACTGGTTAGGGCTGGAGGAGCATGTTGGCATTGGCTAGAGAGGGGGTTCTGCCTCCCTGAGCACCCACTGGGTCTCCCATAGGTCCCTAGGAAGTACCCCCTGGGTCTCTCACGGGGTTTCCAGGGAGTACCCACTGTGTCTCCCATGGAGGTTGGAACCCCAGAGCTGGAACTGGGTTCTTCAGTGTCCTTGGGAAGTATCTATCAGGTCTTCCAGTGGTGCTGGAACTCGAGGGTCCCTGCGGAGAACCCACCAGGTATCACCCCAGTGTCCCCAAGCACTCACTGGGTCCTCTGGGATCTCTGGGGAGCACCCACAGCTGTGCAGCACCCTGCCACACTCACGTGCCCTGAGTGTGTGCTAGTAGACATCTCCAGCACTGCATCTTGGATTGTGAATTTCTATCTGCCTCCCTCACTCTCTGGGGTGGGAACGGATGGATTTCAGGAGTCCCAGATGCTGCAGAGACCCCTGAGCACCTGAAGCCCCAGTCTGCCTTTGCTTGGGAACACCAGGGCCAAGGAGGCAATGCCAGATTTCTCACGAAGCTACGACATTTTTAGCTGCTATAAATAACCATCCTGGTGTTCAGCTCCTCCCTTGACTGCACTTCCCTCTCTCTGTGAGCCTCAGCATGCCTCTTGCTGGGCACCTGTTGAGCTGGAGATGGCGACATGGCATTGTGTCCCCTCTCCTTCCATCCACCCTGCACCCTCATGGTGCAGTGGGGGCACCAAGGAGACCCCATGTGTCACCCATGTGTGCCTCTGCAGGAGGATGCTGAGCCTTGGATGGGGCGACCACGGTCCCTGCGTTTCAACAGCCTCTTCAGTGAGGATGAGTTCGGTGATGACCACGCCAATGCACCCCCTGCCAAGTACGAGCTTGTCTGCAGGGCACGTGTGTGTGAGGCTGGTGATGTGCTCTGTGTGTGTATAGGCAAGGGATGTGTGTGCGTGTGCTTTTGTTTGTGTGGGAGGTGCGAGCACAGGCAGAGAGCTCTTGTGCATGGCAGGGCAAGTGAGTGCACAGGTAAGGGCTTCTTGTGTATGCACAGCTCCACAGTGGGCACACACATGGGCACACACAGGACCCGTGCATGGGAGCACATGTGAGCGTGTATGAGCAGAGAGCAGCTCTGCACGTCACTGCGCTGGGGCTGCGGTCTTGGGGGTGCCCCCATCCCCCCTCCCAGGCCTGGGCAGTCCCTGGGACTGGGGGCCATGCTGGGACCCCACTGAGGGGACTGTCCCCAGTGTCCCCGCTTGCATACAGCTGGCCTGCATTGCCTGTGCCTCAGGGAAGGTCACTGGGAGACTGAAGCGTGCCGGGAGCCTCAGCCCCTCCCGGGACCCGCCAGCTCTTAACCCCCTCCCTTGGCTCCTCATCCCCAGTGGTGGCAGTAGCTGGAGTGACAGGGACCCCAGCCTGCACCCGCCTGCACCCGACGCCTTCCCTGGCAGCAGCCCCGGCACACTCAGTGACAGCATGGAGGGCACCAGTGCCACCAGCCCGCCGTCACCCACCATCAGAGCAGGGTGGCTGGACAAGAACCCACCACAGGGGTGAGTGATCTACTGGGGGTCCCTGTGTGACATGAAAGGGTGATTGCCCCCTCCTTTTCTCACCTGTAATTCCTGCTTATGGGAGTGTACTTTTGCTTTGGTGAAAATCCATCACTAAGGGTTCCTTCCACTCCTTTTTAACCTGTGATTTAGATTAGAAACACCCATTTTTTGTAAAAGAGCCTTTCTCAGAGCAGGTGCCACCAGTTGTACTGACTTTGCTGAAAAGGGGAGGCTGCATCTCGAGCTTTCTCTCAGACCCTGCTTCCTCTGGGAGGGGGGCCTGGAATAGCAATGACCACAAGAGAAGCTGTCAGGAATGAGGTGGGGTGTCTGGGCTAAGCTGTGCATTTGGGACCGCTGGGTTTGCCACAGGAGAGGTGGTGATAGCCCCTGTCCCATGGGATGGCAGCCCCAAATCCTGGGCTCATGGTGCAAAGTCAGAGTGGTGCAACAGTAAAACAGGAGTAGTGCTGGGCTTGTGCCTATGTGCTCCAGGGTAAGTGAGCCAGGGAGTCACGGGGAGCCCAGTGATCCCCCCGGGAGTCTAGTGAACCCAGTGAGCACAACCAGCGCACTGTGCACAAGGAGCGCACTCCAAGAACCCCTGCATTAGCTGGGAGGCAACAGTCAAGCAGGAGATGTGATGGATGTTTGGGGGCTTCTTAATCTGGGCTCTGAGGAAGCCCCAAGGCAGCAGTTCCACTGAGGAGGAGGAAGAAGCTCAGCTGTTTGCAACAGAGCAGCCTTGCTACTGGGGAAGTGAGAGCAGCTGGAAGGTCCCTGGGAAGCTGCTCCAGCAAACCTTTCCTGAGTAAACAAACCCCTGAGCAACCATGTCCCTGCTGCCACACCAGCCCCCAGCCCCACCAGCAGGGGTTAACCTGGGGGTTCAATGCTGGTAGGGGGCTGCATGGCAGGCTTGCTGGAGCTGTGTTGGAAAGGGCTTGGCTCCTCCTGCAGCCCTAGTGCTAAAGGGATGGGCTGAAGAGTGTCCTGCCTTTTCCTGTGGTGCAGGACAGTTGGTCTGAATCCTCAGCTGGGGAGGGCGAAGGGGTCTCTGGTGGGCTCTCTTCCAGCCCCCAGAGCGTCTTGCCTCTCATCCGTATCCCCATTGTGATACAGATGCATGGCTTCTCCCTCTGTTCTGGTGCCACTGACCCCTTCTGGAATGTGTCTCCTGGATTGAATCCTGTTGGGCTGTTAGGGGCAGCCCTTACTCTAATTGGTGCCTGGAGAAAAGCATGAAGTCCCCATTGCTACCCCAACAGCAACATGAGGGCACAGGGAGAGGGCACAGGATCAAGGGCTGGGGACTTCAAGGCCTGGCTGGGAGAGACCTCTTATCCCCATGCAGGATAGAGGACTGGGGGATATAGCCCCAGATCAAGGGTTGGGGACACAGGGCAGAATGGAGGGCTGGAGACATCGAGGGCTGGGAACACGGCACACGATGGAGGGTTGGGGACATTGAGGGCTGGGGACACAGGGGAGGATCAATGCTGGGGTGGCCTCAGGCTTTTGGCAACTGGGGCGTGAACACGCAAGCAGAATCATCCTGAGTTCAAGGGCATCCCCTCCAACGGGTCTCTCCGGTCCCCTGCCAGGTCCTACATCTACCAGAAGCGCTGGGTGAAGCTTGACACTGACTACCTCCGCTATTTTGACAGTGAAAAGGTGGGTAGAGAAGATGGATCTGGGGGTTTGGGATGAGAAGGTGGCAGAGGAGCTGCCCCAGCAAGGCCACCTCCCTCTGGGCATCCCAGCTCGGAGACATGGCTGTGCCAAGGGTCAGTATCCCAGGGAGCAGCCATGGCTGTGTGCTGGGGATGACATGTGGGAGGCTCAGAGCCTCCTGGACATTGGAGCTATAGCATTGGGAACCTGGGGCGTTAACTACCCCATTTCCCTGAGGCCACAGACATGAGCAGTGTGTCTCCCCACTCCCTGACCCAGGATACCTACTCCAAGCGGCTCATTCCCATCTCCTCCATCTCCCGCGTCTCCAGCATTGGGGACCAGAAATTTGAGGTTGTCACCAACAACCGCAACTTCGTGTTCCGGGCCGAGAATGATGGTGAGTGACAGGGGTCTCTGTTCCCCAGCTGCTCTCCCTTCCCAGCCCAAAGGATGAGTCCCATTGGCTCCTGGGCCCAGGTGGATCCTGACCTGTCTCGCCTCTGGCCCCACAGCAGACCGCAACAAATGGATATGGACCTTGCAGCAGATTGCAGAGGAGCGGAAGAGCAAAGCTCCAGAGAGGACATTGATGTCCTTAGCCACGGACAGTGCCACTGAGCCAGCCGATAAGAGTGGCTTCCTGGAGCTGCGGGGCTTTAAGCACAAGCTCTTTGTGGTCGTGGCTGGGGACAAAGTGTTCCTTTACAAGAATGTGGAGGTGGGTTGCTGGAGGGGCTGTGGCACTCTGGGGGACCCTGATGCCGTTTCAAGGGGGACCCCCTCCTTTTGCACTCTCAGCCTGAGCAGAGCAGCAGTGAGCCAGGGCACCCAGGCCTGCCATCCCTCAAATGGGGACAGCACAGAAGCCACAGGGTGCTGCCCTCTGAGCCCTCCCTCTCTGCTGGCTCTGAGCCTTGGGATCTCCCAGGAGTATCACACCTACTGTAGCTGCTTTCAGAGTCTGTGGTGCCCAAGGTACCCCCAGAATGAGAGCTGGGCAAGGAAGGGACAGAGTTACCCCGTCTCCTAGGCGTTGGATCCCATCATCCATCCCCCCATCATTCCTTGCCCACTCTGCCCCACCAGGACTATCGGCAGAGGATTGGCATCACCTACATTGAGATGAATGTGGGGAATGTCAAGGAGGTGGATCGCCGGGGCTTTGACCTCACCACACCATACAGGATCTTCAGGTAAGATCTTCGGCCGCCCACCTCCAGGGTGCTGCCCACCCCAAGCCATGGTATATCTCACCCCCATCCTTCCTGGCAGCTTCTCTGCTGACTCGGAGCAGGAGAAGGAGGAATGGGTGGAGGCCATGCAGCAGTCCATCACTGAGGCACTCTCCAACTCGGAGGTGGCCGAGAGGATCTGGGCGGTGGAGTCCAACCGTTTCTGTGCTGACTGCGACTCCCCCAAACCCGACTGGGCCTCCATCAACCTCTGTGTTGTCATCTGCAAGAGATGTGCAGGTACCCATATCCAGAGGGGCACAGATGGGGATCCGTGGGGACCTCCAGACATTTCCCACCCCGAAATGGGTCCCTAATGGCTCATCTCACTGGCAGGGGAACACCGGGGACTGGGCCCTGGCATCACCAAAGTCCGGAGCCTGAAGATGGACAGGAAGGTGTGGACTGAGGAGCTGATCGAGGTAGTGGCACAGACCAGTCCCAGAAAGCCCTTTTTGGGGGGGGTGACATCCTGTTCCCTCTGCATTGTAGAGCTGCTGGCTGTGGGCTGGGGGGTGCTGGAGCACGGCAGGGCTCTTCCAGGCTGATTCCAGTCCCTTGTGGAGGACACTATAGTGTGGCTTGGCTGGGGAGAGGACCCCCAGCATCCCTTCATTCTGTCCCTGTGGACCCCTAGCAGCCAGTTCACCATGTCGGCGAGGACAAGCGGCACTTTATGTGCCACAGACAGACGGTGTCTCTTTGTCCTTGGGGACATGGCTGTGGAGCGGCAGGAGTGGCTGTGGTGCCGTGGCTGTGGGATTGGAGTGGGGCCAAGGGAAGAGCAGTCCCCCAGGCGGGTACGGCCGCCGGGGCGGAGGAATGTGTCGGCGCGGCCAGGGCCGGGAGTGGGTGGGCGGGGGGAGCTGGGATTCGTTTCAAGACCTAACCTGGCAGCCATTTCCCGCCGGCAGAGCCTGGCTGGCTCCGTTCTTTCCATCCATCTTGCTCAGATCTTGCATTCCTGCTTGGCGTCCCACCCGCGCAGCCCCCGCCTCCAGCACTGCCTGCTCCCCGAGCTCCCAAACGCTTCCAGCTGCTGCCTGCGGCTGCTCCCTTTCCCCTCCCCTCTCTGGGAACGCTGCCTGAAACCACCCCAGCATCCCCAGGGTCTCAGCTTGCACCGCCCCTCCTCGACTCTTGCATGCACCCGTTCCACCACTGAGAACTGCGGGATGCAGGTAGACTCCCGTGGGTATTGAGGTGATGTGAGTCTCCCTGATAAACCTCTTAATGGCATTGTTCAGCTGTGGGTAGGCGGGGTGGCGAGGGGCCACCGAAAGTACTTTGAATCTGTCCCCATGGATACTGAGCACCACTCCACCTCCCACAGCTGGGTGCTGCTTTCCAGATGTGATTTTTCCGGGGCAGGAAGGGGAGTTGGCGGCTGTGGGGGCTGTCAGATGCTGCGTGCCTGCAGTGGGTGGGTGCACCTGCACCCTGCCCACCCCCACTTCCCACTCCCCTACACCACCCATGCTCTTCCTGTATCCCACCGTTCCTCCGGGCCAGCAACCTGCCCCCAGCAAAGCCCCCACACATGCCCCAGCAGTATTGTCACATTGGCATCTCCTTGTTCTTGTCCCCACAGCTCTTCCAGCAGTTTGGCAACATGATGGCCAACCAGTTTTGGGCTGCAAATGTGCCTCCCAGTGAGGCCATCAGTCCCACCAGCGGCAGCCAGGAGAGGAGGCGCTTCATCATCGCCAAATACCGGGAGGGCAAGTACCGCCACTACCACCCGCTCTTCGGCAACCAGGAGGAGCTTGACAGGGTCAGTGGCCCCCAGGGATGGGCACCTGCCTGGGCGTTCTGCCTGGGCACAAAGTGGTGCTGAGCTGGGGTCCTGAGGCTCTTTTGGGAATGAAGTCTGTATCCAGGCAGACTGCTTACTGCTCCCTGCCCGTGTCCCCCCAGCCTCCACTGCACACTCTGTGTCCTCACTATGCACCCCAAGCCACAGCCTAGGGTCTCCAGGAGGGATGAGCCAGCTGTGGGGACAGGGTAACATCTCTGCTCTGGGGCATAACCAGCTTCGTGTCCAGACTGGAGAGCCTTGTCCAAGATGGGATTTCCCTACCACAATCAGGCAGCCGCAGGGTTTACCTCTCCCTGGCTTGGAAATTGTTTTGGGGTCAAGCTCTGGGCTGGATGGGGCTTAGGGGTGCTGGTGCTGGGGGCACACCCCAGTTGAGGCAGCTTGACGTCCCCCCCCCCCCGGGATACCTGGCCAACACTCTTAATCACCACCCATGGCACCCATTCCCTGTGCTGGCTGCTGGCAGAGTGCCAGACTAGACTGACACAGGGAGTATCACGCAGGGAATGCCATCCTGGCCCTCTGGCTTCTGACCACCGCTTCCTGCTTTGCCATGGCTTCGCCCCTGCTGTGGCTTCTCCAGTGTTTGCACAAGCGGTGGGGGTACACGGGGGGGGGCCCAGTCAGCCAAGGGAATTCGCATGTGGGCTTGTTTGTTTTCCTACTCTGGCTTGGCCGGCCCGCCCCACTGCCGTATGACTTCACCCCGGCTCCTTAAGGGAGGGATCCGCTGCCGGCTCCAAACTTTTTCTCCCAGTTTGAGCCTCCTTTGTTCTGACCAGGCGGCTGGGAGGTGGCTGGGAGGCGGCCGGGTGTCCGGCAGCTCACTGCACTCACCCGGCTCCTTTTGCTCCTCCTCGGTGGGAGCCATCAGCTTCACTGCTGGCCTCCCGGCTCTGCCGCAGGCTCTGTGTGTGGCCGTCACCACCAGTGACCTGGCAGAGACACAGGCGCTGCTCTTCTGTGGGGCATCGGTGACCTGTGGCACCGGGGACCCCCAGTGCCCGACGCCCCTGGCCCTGGCTGAGAGAAGTGGGCAGCGGCTGCAGATGGAGTTCCTGCTCCACAACAAAACCTCAGGTAAGGGTTGACCCCCTTGAAGCTCCACCATGGGCTCACACCCACTGACAACATTCCCAGAGTTGCTGTGGGGTGTTCTGGGGACACAGCTATGTTTTGAGGTGGTCCCAGCTCTGTGTCCTGCCCAGCAGATTCCTGGCAGGAGGCTCAACATCTGCTGGCACTGTTGGGGGTCTGTGTACTTCAGGAGAGGGAAGAGGCTTTGGGGCACCTCTGCACCCCTGGGGGCTCAATCCCAGCTGGGATCACAGGTCTGGAGCCCATCTGGGAATGCTGGCTGGTGTTGCAGGCACCAGAAAGGATAGGAGAAAGTATTCCCACACCATCCTGGCATACTGTGGGCATTCCTGGCAGCTTCAAGGGACATTCCTCTGTCAGAGGCAGAGGCAGCCCCCACCTCCAGCATGTCCCTGGGACAGGAGGGCTGACCCCCTAAATGACCAGTCCTGTTCTGCTGAATGTGCACCCCTGCCCTGAACTTGACTTCAGGAGGGCTGACGGCTCCCATGGGATTTGCATCCTAACACAGGCCTTGGGTGGGTGGGCAGGAACACTTGGGCAGAGGCGTGGGGGGCTGGCCAGCAACTGCCAGAGCTGTCACCTCCCTCCTCGCCTTGGCAGCCAAGTCAGTCCTGCGGAAGTTGGAATTTGCCCAGGTCTGGGGCTGGCCCAGCTCTTCCTGACGTGTCAGCACTTAAAGGTGTGTGGAAGAGCTATGAAGCCTCCCAGGCCACCCTAGTAAGCCAGAGAAATCCAAAGCTTGGGCTCCTACTGCTGGGGCCAGCAATCTCCGGTGTCCTGGGATTACTGGGGTGGATGAGCCCAGCACTGTGTGAAGCAGGGCTGGACTGGGAGAGCAGGGATCTGCCTCATCCTGGATTCCCCATCTCTAGAGCTCCAGGCACCCTACACTCTGACCTGGGTGTGATTTAGGGGTGTACCTGTATCCTACCTCTGCTTCATTCTAGAGGAAGTGGGGGTTGTGTCTTGCTGGCAAGGTAGGGAAATTGAGGCAGGGGACATGACTCTGATCTGATGAGGAGGCAGTGACAGAGCCCTGGGCTATTATTTCAGCTGCAGGACTGTGATGCTCTGCCCTGCACTTCCTGCAGAGCATCAGGGTTCTGGGACAGCCTGGGAGTGACCTCAGTGGTGGGGGAGCCTGGACCCCACCTCCTCACATTGTTCCCATCCAGTCCTAGCTCAGTGCTCAGGGAAGGTCTTTGGGGGAGGACTCAGTATGTGGGATGACTCCCAGGCAGCCCTGGATTTGGATACCAGCACTGTTCCTTGCACCCCAGTTGTGCTGTGGTGGGAACTTGGGATGCAACCTGTGAGATGCTCCTTGTGCTGAGATGGGGGAAACCCATCTGCCTTGTGTGGCTGGGGGAGAAGTGCGGCTCCCCATGACAGACTGATCTCCCTGCTTGCAGAGCCGCCCCGCCTAGAGATGGTGTGCAGTGAGGAGAAGCCCTACTCTGTGCACCTGCCCTCCGTTACTCACAGTGGCTTCCTCTACAAGACCCCCTCCATGGTCAAGCCCATCAGTGAGCGGAAGGGCCCAGAAGGTACACGTGTGAGACAGGAAAAAGGGAGCTGGGAGATTCAGAGCAATTTCCCCTGAGAGGGGAAGTTGCACCCTCCCCTGATCTCTCAGGCATTGAAAAGGTGGCGGGGAAGTGCAGCATCACCTGGTAGCCTGGTTTGATGGGTGGTCACATCAGATGGGTCCCCTGCTGGAGTGCTCAGGCTGGTTTGGTGGGTGCTGTGGGGTGGGCCAGAGCTCAGGGAAGCTGCTGAGTGCTCTCCTGTGCTGTGCAGAGTTCAGCCGGCGTTGGTGCACACTGCAGGATGGTGTGCTCAGCTACTATGAGAATGACCGTAACACTGTGCCCAATGGCGAGATCAGGGTGGAGGAAATTGTCTGCCTGGTGAACAACCCACTCCATGCCCATGGGTAAGGCTGCACTCCCCTGGAGCACCCCAACAGCCCCTCTGTTCCTGCAGGGCCTGGCACAGCTGCCATGGGCCCCATGAGGGGTGGTAGGGGTCTGTAGTCCCCAACCCCACCAATGGCCCCTGAACCTATGGCTTTGCAGGGATTCCGTGTGAGTAATTTGCAGCCCCTTTGGAGCCTCTTTCCAATACTTCCGTAGTACCTTTGTGACCTCTTTGCAGCTGCTTTGTAATCCCTCTGGAACCCTGATCCAACTCCTTTGTAACCGTTTTGTGGCGCCTGTTCAGTCCCTATGTTGGAATGCGTCTGGCAGCACGGGGCTGCTGGAGTGCCTGGGCCCATGGTGGGGGGATCCCACATTAGATCAGCCATTATCAGAGCCATCAGCAGCCATGCAGCAGCATACTCCCACCCCTGGAACACCCCTATTGCCCACCCAGCTCTATCTCACCCCTGTGGGCACCCAGGCTCCCCTTTTCCTCCCTCCTGAAGGATCGAGAGCACGTTTGAGCTGTACACCGAGGCAGATCGACTCTACCTCTTTGGGCTGGAGAGCCCCAACTCTGCTCGAGAATGGCTCAAATCTATTGCCAAGGTGGGATGCAGGGGCCTGGGGTGGCCCTGGGTGCTGGTGGCAACTGGATGCAATGGTGCTGATGGATTCCTCTCCTCCCTGGCTCAGTCCTTTGTCCACTCCTGTGCTGAGGAGCTGCTGGCACTAAACTTTGAGCGGCTTGGCCGACTGCATTACAAAGGGGGTCTCACCCTGGAGCATGCCCAGGAGGGCTGGTTTGCCCTGGTCGGCTCCACACTCCATGTCTGCTCTGAGGATGGCCATCGGCAGGAGCCTCTCCAGCTGCGCAAGCTGCAGGAGCTCTGTGAGTACCCCTGCCCTGCCGGTAGGACCCCCTGGCTGGTAGGACGGCATGTCCTCCAAGTCCTTCCCTAGGGTGCACCTAGCTTTTGGTGGGGGTTTGATGGGTATCGCTCCTGTGGAGCTCAGTGTCCCTTGAATGAGAGGGAATGCAGCTCCTCTTCCTCCTCTCCATCGTCTTCCCCATCTCTGCTTCTCCCATGTGGACTGGAGCTGGACCTGTTGGCAGGGCCTCCCACATCATGTGGTCTAGGGGTGCTGTGGCATCCCATGTTCCTGTAGGTGATGAGCTTCCTGCCTTCCTTTCCAGCCATCCAGGGAGACCATGAGGTTCTGGTGCTGGTGGAGAGGCGGAGGTAAGAGGGTGGGGAGAGTAGGCCCCCCCCAAGCCAAATACCCCTCCTTGTTCTGGAGTGTCTTTACCCTGCCAGCCATGACTCTAGACTCCCAAAATTGAGTTGGGATCACCTGCAGGCCCCCAGGGCCAGCCTTCCTTGGGGCTGCAGACATGCAGTGGGGTGTGGGGGGATACCTATCCCCCTGCTGAGCCCAGGTGTGCTGGCAGGACACTGTACATCCAAGGGGAGCGGAAGCTAGATTTTCTGGGCTGGGTCCATGCCATCCAGAAGGCTGCAGGCAGCTCGGGAGACACCTTGTCGGAGCAGCAGATGACAGAGTCGGACGTCCCACTGCTGGTGGACCGCTGCATTGACTACATCACCCAGTGCGGTATGGGTCAAGTCCTGGGATGCTGGCAGGGACCAGAGCGTGGCATTCAGGTCACCCCATTGGTGTGGTATGGCAGGCTGAGAACCCTACATGCTTGTGATATATGATTCCCTCCCTCCCTGAAAGTCTGCTTCAGCTCTGTGGGAGGGCTCCACTTCTAGCAGGGCTTTGACTCCAGTCACTAGAACACCTGCGGGATGGGATACTCTGTGGCACCTGGCAGTGTTTGATGGGGACCTAGTGGGCCAGGAGTGGGGTTTGTCTCCTGCAGAGGGGGTCTCATCCCCACTGGTTCCATCACAGGGCTGACATCTGAGGGAATCTACCGCAAGAGCGGGCAGAACTCCAAGACTACCAGCCTTCTGGAGATGCTGCAGCGAGATGCGCGCCGCGTCCGTCTGAAGGAGGGCGAGCACCAGGTGGACGATGTGGCCAACACCCTCAAACGCTTCTTCCGTGACCTTGGAGATGGGCTCTTCACTCGGCGGTGGGCTCCGGACTGGCTGTGGGCAACAGGTGAGCCCTGGGGGCTGCTTGGGGGTGGCAGGAGGAGGGGCATGGGCTATCCAGTTCTGTGCAGCCTATTTGTCCCCTTCCTGGGATGGAGAAATGTGTCTGGGCTCCACATGTTCCCCCGGGCTGGGGTCTAACTGGTGGGTGGAGAATGCAGTGTGTTCCTGCTCCCCCTGTACAGACTCATGCTCTGGCAATGGTGGGGCTGAACCTGGGGAGACAGCCAGATCCCCCTTCCCTTCTGGATCTGCCACTGGACACTAGGAATAGATGCACCCAGCAGAAAAACAGACACAAGCTATGGCCGCATGGAGCTGGGATGCTCCAGCCTTGGGATGCTCCAGCTCTGTGGAGCTGGGATGCTCTGGCCCCATGATGCTGGGATGCTCCAGTCCCATTATGCTGAGATATTCTGTTTCCATGAATCTGGGGTGATCTAGCCCTGCAGAGCTGAGATGCTGTGGCCCCATTGAGCTGGAGTGCCCTAGCCTCACAGATCTGGGATGATTCAGCCCCATAAAGAAGGTGTCCTATCATCCCATGGACCTGGGATTCTCCAGCCCTAGGATGCTCTGCCACCTTGGAACTGGCAGGTTCCAGCCCCATGGAGCTGACATCCTTTTTCCCCATTCAGCTAGGATGCACCAGTCCCATGGAGCTGGGGCACTCTGGTCACATGGAACTGGAGTGCTTTGGCTCCATGATGCTAGGATGCTCCAGTCCCATGATGCTGGATTACTTTGGTCCCATGATTCTAGGATGCTTCAGCTCTGGCATGCTCTGGCTCTGCAGACCTGGGATGTTCTCTGGCCTCATGGATTTGGGATGCTCCATCCCCATGTTGGGACAGGAAAGGGGAAGTGAAGTTTGTAGAAGGGATGGTGTAGTCCTGAGCCTTAATATCCACTTTGTGTTCCTCCACGTTCATTCTCTCCCTCTGGCAGTGCTGGAGGATGAAGAGGCAAAGGTTGGCGAGTACCGGCAGCTCCTGGCTGCCCTCCCTCCGGTGAACCAGGCCACACTGAAGGCGCTCATCAATCACCTCTTCCGGTATGGCATCAACCCGTTGGGTGTCAGTCTCTCCACTGTGGAGTGCTTGGTGGCTCTGGGGTGTGGAATAGCCCTCATCCTTTGGCTCATATCCCCAGCAAGGAAAGGAGAGGAGTTTGGGGTCAATCTGTGCCTGATGCCAGACATTGCATCCTGCATGGGGGTTGAAGGGAGGGGTCAGGGGCAGGCTCTGGGGCAGGAATTTTGACAGAGTTCTCCACAGGGTCCAGTGCTTCTCTGGGGAGAACCAGATGAACACACACAACCTGGCCATTGTCTTCGGGCCCACACTCTTCCAGACAGATGGGAAGGACTACAAGGCAGGACGTGTGGTGGAGGACCTCATCAGTCACTATGTGGAGATCTTTAATGTAGGTTCACCCCTGGGTCCCTGTGTGTGAACATTCACAGGAAATGGAGAGGTGGAAGGAGGAGGAAGTCAGGTTTGCTTTGTCTGTGGACATCTTGTTTTGGAGACAAGGGGAGAGAGGACCATGTCTTTTTAAATCTTGGAAACCCAAAGCCTAGAGCCAGGATGGTCTGGTCAGCCCTGATGGCTTCTCCTCCCTGGCAGGTCAATGATCAAGAGATGAAGAAGCAGCAGGATGAAATCACAGCCATTATGAAGATGCGGGAAGCATCATCCAGTGGAACACAGGTGGGTCCTGGACATGGGGACATCTTCTGTGGCCCTCGGTGTCTACTGTTAGCGTCTCCTGGACATGCCCTGGGCAAGGGATGTCCACCCTGGTGGGGGGATTTCAGCTACACATGGGAACCTGCGGGTTGAAGCACTTTACTGTTGCCCTCCAGCAAGCTGGGGACTTCATCTGCACTGTCTACCTGGAGGAGAAGAAGACAGAGACGGAGCAGCATGTCAAGGTGAGCAGTTGTGCAGAGGGTGAAGAGGGGACAGGGGTCCCCTCGTTGTATGTCCAAGCCTCTGTGGTGGCATGGAGGACTCATGCTGAGCTGGTACCTCCATGGTGTGAGGATGGAAGGACCCTGGGCACTGACTGATGGAGACTTGCCCGCTCCCTCTCAGATCCCAGCCACAATGACAGCTGAGGAGCTCATCTTTGAGATCCTGGACCGGCGGAAAATCGTCATGAAGGAGAAGGACTACTGGAGCTGCTTTGAAGTGAATGAGAGGGAAGAGGCTGGTAGGTGCAGGGGCGTGAGTGTGATGATGCGGGGGAGAGAGAGATGGAGATGGAGGTGGAGATGATGTTAGAGGTGGATGTGGGGATGCAGATGGGGATGAAGTTAGAGATGGGAATGAAGTGGGGATGAGAATGGAAAAGATAACAGACATGGTGATGCAGGTGGAATAAGGATGGGTGTGCGGATAGAGAGGCAGATGGAGATAGAAATGGATATAGTGATGGGTATGAAAAATCTCCCCTTGTGATTGCACCATGGAGCAATGTGGGATGGGCTCCAGGTGCTCCACGGAGCACAGTTGCTTACCTCATTCAGCTTGTAGCTGGGCTGGAGTTTGGGCCAGTATGCCTGTCTGTATCCTTAGGAGTTCCAGTGCCTTTGAAGCTTGATGGGGGAGGTGTCCAGGTTCTCTGGCCACCAAAGTGAGCAGCACTATGTTGGCCGTAGGCAGCAGCAAGGGAGAGATCAACAGAAGCAGAATGATACCCTGGTCCTGCCTGCTGATGCCTTGAGCTCCTGCTGCGAGTGGGTGGGGGGATCAGTCTTTTCTAGGTAACAAGTGACAGAACAAGAGGAAATGGCCTCATGTTATGCCAGGGGAGGTTTAGGCTGGATATTTGAGAAAATTCCTTCAACCGAAGAGTTGTCCAGCCGTGGTACAGGCTGCGCAGGGCAGTGGTGGAGTCACTGTCCCTGGAGAAATTGACAATACCTGTAGATGTGGCACTTGGGGATGTAGTTTAGTGGCAAGACCATTCCAGACCCTCAGGACACAAGTGTGACACTCTGTGGATGGGAACTGGCCCTGGGTACACTTCTGAGACCTGCCTGTCTTCTGACTGACAGAGCGGCCCTTGCATTACTTGGAGAAAGTTCTGCCCATCCTTCACTGCCTTGGGACAGAGAGTTACCTTGTGGTGAAGAAGCAGATGTCCATGGAGAACATGCTCATCTACCTCGGTGAGAGGCAGGGGTCATGGTTTGGGCAGGGAGAGAAGGAAGGGGTTGGGATGGGATGGGATGGAGATGCAGAGTGGAGGTAAGGGGATGGAGAAGGGGTTGAAAATGGAGAAGAGGATGGTATGGGATCCACGCAAGTAGGCATCAGCTCAGTATGGGACTTGGAGCCCCCAGATACGGTGTCGTGGCCAAATGCTGTGCCCAGAGCAGTAGGGAAGCTGGTCCTGCCTGCCCTGGGGGTTGAGGGGTAATACCAGGGCTCTGCAGCAGCTGGAGGGCTGTTGTTACAGGGGACAAGGGTCTGGCTGTGTCCTCCTTGGGGAACTTGATCCCCCTGGAGGGCCAGAGCAGCTCAGGCATGTGCCCCCAGCTAGCAGAGTGGGTGACTGCAAGCATGGCATGATGAAATTCCGGGAGGAGAGGAACCTGCTGGGGCTTGGGCTGAGCACTGGCTTCCATGATCGCTACTTCATCCTCAACCACTCCTGGCTGCGCCTCTACAAAGAAGTGCGGGTGAGCCCTGCCTTCCCCTCTCCCTTCCCTGGCTCTTCCCTGGCCCTGCCCTGCCCTGCACTTGCCCTTTCCCTTCCCTGGCCCTTCCCTGGCCCTGCCCTGCCCTGCCTTGCCCTGCCACACTGACTGTGGGGATTCCCTGAGGACATGGGACCCGTGTGGGCTGGCATCACTCAGGCAGTGCAGGCAGCCATGGGCAGTGTGGGCAGTGCCAGAGCTGGTGCCAGAAGTGCTGTCATGGAGCTCCTGGTCAGTGCCAGGGCTGAGGGAGGACATGCTGGCATGCTGGCTATGCAGGGGCAGCCACTCCCTTCCCCCCAGTTCCTGGTTGCCCTGATCTGACACTGCACTCTAGCACATTACCACTCCATCCCTATCCCCTGCCCGTGGGCACAGGGGGGGCTGCAGGGAGGGGTCCCCCACCTCTGCTTTAACCCCTCTCCTCTGTTGAACAGAGCCTGAGGCAGCGGAGCTCCCCCTTGGAGAGTGTGAGTAGGGAGGGGAACGGGGGCTTAGCTGGCGTGCAGGGGCTCCCATGCCCGCTGCCCTTACAAGTCTGCCCAGGGTTGACCTCAGATCCAATCCAGGGTCAGTCTCAAATCCAGTCCCACAGCACACACGGGCCAGTCAGTGGAACTGTCCCTGGTGCTACCATCTGTCCCCATTTGGCCCTTCTGGCTTGGGGGTCCCGCTTGTCCTTCGCTCCAGGCAGCCAGAGCTGGGTCTGGGAAAGGGACCAGAGAGGATGGGGATGGGTTGAGCTGTTTCCCCATCCCACTGGCATTGGATCGGGCTCTTGTAAGTCAACACTGCTTGCATGTGAACATGGACAGAGGGTCCTCAGGGTCCCCAGTGTGGCACCTGCTTCTGGGTCATGGCAAGGCACAGCCAGCACTGTAAGGGTCCTCATGCTGTGCCATGATGACAGTGGGATGTTTAGGAATGTGCTCTGGGGAGAGTGTGTCCGGGTCCACCACTGCCATGGCTGTGGCCATGATGCTGAGGAGGAGTATGAGGGGGGATCCCATGGGGAATGTCTAGTGCCAGGCTCTCGAGATCCAGTCACAACGTGCCAGTGCTGGTCCCAGCTCTGAAGGCGACTGGCACTGTCTAGGGGGGACAGGCCACCTGTGTCCCTTTCCTGCTACCTGTGGCCCTTGCCATGGGTGGCAGGCACATGCTCTGCTCCATGTTGGGCTTCACCCTCCTCCCTGTCACCACATCACTACAGCTTTTCCTCCCTGCTGGGAGGCGGACCCTGTGTCACAACAGTGGGCACTGTGGCAGGTGGGGAGACAGCCACCAACCCAGTGCTGGTTCCCTTTTCCCCCAGAGTCACAAGCCGGAGAAGGAGTGGCCTGTCCGAAGCCTGAAGGTCTACCTGGGTGTTAAAAAGAAGCTTCGACCCCCGACGTGGTGAGCAGCAAAGGGATGGCCCATGGGGCGGAAGGATGAGGATAGGAGTGGAGATGGGGACAGGGACAGTTTTGGCTGCTGGACCCGTCACTTGCTGCCAGACCTCCGGCCACCAGGTGTCAGAGCAGCCCTGTAGGACGCTGCTGCGGCCCGGTCCAACCCGCAGGGACTGGGCTGTCCGCAGCCCTCTATTCGGCGCTATCCCCACCCTTCGTTTCTCCGGAGCCCTGTTCCTGGTGCTGTCCCCGGGGGTGTTTGTGGGGCTGGGGGGATTTGCAGAACTGGGGGAGGGTTTGTGGGGCTGGAGGGGGCAGTTGCAGGGACAGTGGGGGGTTTGCAGGGTGGGGGTTGGCAGGGGTGAGAGGTGTTTGCTGGGGTACTTGACCAACAGAGGATGGCAGCATGGGCTGTTGGCATTCATGTTTTCACTCCCCTTTTCCAGCTGGGGCTTTACAGTATTCTACGAAAATGAGAAGCACGAGAAGCAGCAATGGTGAGGGAAGGCAACACGGGATACTAAACTTATCCCTGGGATAGACAGACACATGGCAGCTTTCTGGAGCCTTTGCCATGGCAGGGGGAGGTGGGGAATCATAGAAACCATGAAATGATTTGGATGGGAAGTGACCGTGAAGAGCATCCAGTTGCACCCTCCTAACATTGACAGGGACATTATATGTGTGGAGACAGCCTGGCAGAGCACCCATGGCCCCATACAGGTTCCCCCTGGGACTTGTGGCTGTCCCCTTCAGTCCCTTGGGGTCTCATGCAGAGCAGCAGCTGAGGTCTGTGAAGTAGGCAGGTGTTCCTGGAGTGGGCAGGGGGAACACCCCACTTACCTCCACCACCTCCTCTGGCTGCTGACACTGTTTGCACAGGTACCTATGCTGTGAATCCCAGGCCGATCTGCGGGAGTGGTTTGCCACCTTCCTCCAGGTGCAGGTAGGGAGTGGGCCGGACGATCACTCCCTGTAAAAGTGGGGTACCCCATGGGGGACAGTCCCAGTGGGATGCTTGGCCAGCAGAAACCCTTTGGGGTATCGAAGCATCCCTTAACACCAGCACCCCAGGGCAAAAGAGAGGTCCTGGGGTGGGTGGGTCTCCAGTCTCCATCACTGTCCCATCTGTCTGCAGAATGGGGGTGCCCTGTGGCCCTCGGAGCGTCCCAAGATGCGGGTGGCGCGGCCGCAGCAGGATGCCAGGTTGGGTAACATCTCCCTCATCCCGCTGCGGGGCAATGAGAGCGAGATGAGGAACAGTGTGGCTGCTTTTGCTACTGACCCCCTAACTGTGAGTGATCCAGGGCCACTGGATGGCCCTCCATGCTGGGCAGCATCCCCCTGCATCACATGATGGGGGGGGGGTCCTGGTCTCCAAACCTGGGTGGGGGATATCCTGGCTCCCATTCCTGTTCCCATAAGTAATGGGATGATGAGCTGCATCATCTCCAGTGATGGATCTGGGGGGGCTAGCTGATTCTTTTGGGGCCGGTGGGGTTGCCTGGGTCCAGGGGTGTCCCAAACCATGTGATGCAAAAAGATGGGATGCTGCCATGCTCCTGATTTTTCCTCTAACAGGGGTGGGTTTTCTGTCCTGGTCACAGATCAGCTCCCCATGCTGCTGTCTTGTCTGTCTGCAACAGCTGTCTTGCCTGGGGGCTGTCACCCATCAAGTGACAGTCCCTCAACCATGCGGTTGCTGGTGTTGGACTCTTGCCCCGCCACGGGGCTGGTGGTGGGACAGAGATGATCCCACCACCACCAAGCCAATCACTTGGGCCCTCGTTGCTGCTATAAACCGGGGGACAGGGCTGTGCCAGGGGAATCCCCCACCGGTATCAGTTGGGCATCACCCAGTGGGTGCTCAGGGATGCCCCAAGGGCAGAGAGCAGCATCTTTGCTGCCCTGGAACCCCTACACAGGCTCAGGTTTATAGCAGAGGGCAGTGGGGAAGTCTCCAGGGGCTTTGCTGTGGGCTGTGCTTCACATAGTGCTTGTGGTGGTGTGGTCTGGTACAGGGGACCAGCACACCAGGGCTCCCAGGGGACAGTGGGTGACATGGGGGCCAGCATGGGAAGGGGTTCTGGGACTGCAGTGACCCTGGGGCAACCATGGTTTCTCTTGCTGGGGATTTTCCCCTGTGCCCCCCTGGGTGCCATGCTGCCAGTGATGCCCAGACATGGAGGAGGAGGAGAAGGAGGCTGAGGGTGGAAGGTGATCTGTCTGCCCTTTGTCCCCAGCTTCTGCGGAATGTCTGAGCTGGAAAAGTGACATGCCAGTGAGTTTTCTCCCTGCCTGCATCCCCTGTCCTGATCTGGTGATAGTGAGAGCCAATGGCTCTGTCTGTCCTATTGCCATCCTGGCCTGGGGACATGACACATGTCCCTAAAGGTGGAAAAGGGTTGGAAGTGCCTGCTCTGTCCCCTTTGCTGACACTTTGCTCTCCACTTGTGCCACAGGTTCATCTCCAAGCGGGGCATCCCTCGGGGTCCTGCGCCAGCCCAGCACCTACCAGGGGTCCTGTTGCCTCCAGAGCCTCCACTGGGCCCTCTCACCCTTCCACTGTGGAGATCACAGACAGCCAGGAGGGGAGATGGCAGCGAGGCCACCCCCCCACCCCAGCAGAGCTGGGCTTGGGAGCCATTGCCAGACAGCCCACAGGATGTCAGCCCCCCGGCTCCGTGCCCCAGCTGCCTTTGGCCACCGCTTCTTTTCCCAGCTCCAGGAGGAGAAGCAGAGCCTAGCTGGGAGCTGCAGTCGAGGGCTTTTATGTTTCCTCTTCCATCTCCTATTTTTAAGCCTTTCTCCTCTAAAATGGTAAGGCAGGTGGGAGCTGTCCTTCCTGTGGGATGCAGGACTAGCCCTTACCATGGGATGCAGGCCTGGCCCCAGGCACGGCATCATTGTACTCCCATCACTCCTGGAAAGTGTCCCCTCTATGCTGGGTAGGTCAGGGTGACAAGAGCCTCAGCATTCACCCAACATTGGGAAGGGGGTGCCCCATGTCTCTTTCCTCCATCCGTCAGGATGGAGATGGCAGCCCCTGCATCCCACTGCTGCCTCTTGATATTAAAGGTCTTAAGAAATGAAGTGGGAGTGTTCAGGTCTCTGCCAGCTGTGCAGGGCAGGGGACACTGGGAGCTGGGAACCTGGAAGTGCAGAGGGACGGTACCAGTTGCACCTGCTGGATGGTTGCCAGAGAATGGGTGCCATGGAGAAGGCAGTGAGCTGCCCTTTTGGGGACAGAGCAGTGGCACCCCAGTCCAGCAGTCCTCTGCCAGGATTGCTGAGCCTTGCCAGCGCACCCAGGATGCTGTGCCAGTGTCAGAGTTGGTGTCTGTGCTGGACTGGCACTGTAGGTCATCAGGACTGGGTGGGAGCTACCAAGAAACACTTTTGCAGGTGTGTTTCAGGGCCTGGGCAGTGTGAGGCACAATGGGCATTTCAAAGCCAGAGGCTGGGAGCTTTGGATCATGGCAGCCATGGGAACTCCTCCCCACAGACCATAGCTGATGCTGTGTGCTGCTGCCTGACAGTGCTTGTGACCTTGGAACTTGCCATGGACACCCTTTGATCCTTATCTCTCAGCCATCATGGTGGGAACATCCTTGGAGCTCAGCCTGAGTGGCAGAAGGTAGCTTGGACTCTGCTTTCCCTGGTTTCCAGGGCAATGGGAATACTAATCCCCACAGATGTGGGGGTGCAGGGGTGATGGGAGGCAGGGATGGAGGGATGCAGGGGGCTGGGTGTAACTGCAGGGCTGGGAGCATCATTCCCTCCGGAGCTGTCTGTAGCAGCCCTGAGTGGGGGCGTCCTGCCGCCCCCTCCTTGTGCTGAGCCGCCACAGGGGCTGTCAGTGAGTCATGCGTGGGAGCAGGAGGGCTGTCAATCACCTGCAGGTGCTGCCAGGGTGCGGGATGCAACGGTGCTGGCAGCATCACCTGCAACGCTGGAAGGGGTAGAGGAGCCACCAAGAGGGAGACAAAGGGGAGGTACCTGTGTCCCCACCCCCCCCGAAAACAGCAGCCCGCAAGCCTCAACTATACCAGAGTGTGGCTCGGGCCCCTCGTTGTTGTGGCAGGGTGAGGACCCAGGTGTTGGGGAAGAGGGGGACAGCCTTCATCACCCCTGGTTTCAGGACCTCTCTCCCATTCTGCTGTGCCAGGCTGCCCCATGGGGCTTCTAGTACCCAGGACTCTGGGGGCTGGGAGCAAATGCCTGGCCCCAAACCCCAGGGATGTGCCAAGGAATACCATTAGTGCTCAGCTTTGTTAGATACCCACCCATCCACCCATCCACCCATCCACCCATCCACCCATCCACCC
>VZUI01092954.1:0-10185 GCA_013401135.1 Cettia cetti | reverse complement strand
ATCACTCCCTGCAGCCCTGCATCACTCCCTGCAGCCCTGCATCGCTCCCTGCAGCCCTGCATCACTCCCTGCAGCCCACCATCACTCCCTGCAGCCCACCATCACTCCCTGCAGCCCTGCATCACTCCCTGCAGCCCTGCATCACTCCCTGCATCACCTGCACTCACTCACGGTCCTCTGCCAGCGATCGCCGGCCCCTCTGCCAGGGCTGCTTTGGGAGCAGCCTCCCCTCCCTCCCCTCCTTCCCCTCCCTCCCCTCCGGCGGCCGGAGCGGGGCCGGGAGCGGGGCCGGGAGCGGGGCCGGGAGCCGGGGAAGGCAGAGGGGCTGCGAGGCTGCGGGTGCGCTCCCGGTGCCAGGAGCCGGCGCTCCATGAGAGGGCAGCACAGGAACGGGAACGGGAACGGGAACGGGAATGGGAATGGGGCAGGGAACGGGAACGGGAACAGGGCAGGGAACGGGAACGGGAACGGGGCAGGGAACGGGAACGGGGCAGGGAACGGGAACGGGAACGGGAACGGGGCAGGGAACGGGAACGGGAACGGGAACGGGGCAGGGAACAGGAACGGGGCAGGGAAGGGAATGGGAACGGGAACGGGACAGGGAACGGGAACGGGGCAGGGAACAGGAACGGGGCAGGGAACGGGAACGGGGCAGGGAACGGGACCAGGAATGGCACAGGGAACAGGAATGGGGCAGCGCGGTGGCCACAGCCTCGGAGAGAGCTCAGGCGGAGAGAAGCGATGGGGACACGGAACCCAGGGGGACACGGGAACCCAGGGGGACACAGGAACCCAGGAGGGACACGGGAACCATGGAGGGACACGGGAACCCAGGGGGACAGGGAACCCAGGAGGGACACGGGAACCCAGGAGGGACACGGAACCCAGGGGGACACGGGAACCCAGGGGGACACGGGAACCCAGGGGGACACGGGAACCCAGGAGGGACACGGAACCCATGGAGGGACACGGGACCCATGGAGGGAAACGGGAACCCAAGGGGACACGGGAACCATGGAGGGACACGGAACCCAGGGGGACACGGGAACCCAGGGGGGACACGGGAACCCAGGGGGACACGGGAACCCAGGGGGACACGGGAACCTAGAGGACCCAGGGCCAGCCCCAGCGAGCAGCAGGGAGCTGGGGGCTCTGTGCCAGCATCCTCCTCATCCTCACTCGGGGTACCAGGCTGGGCATCCCCGAGGATCCGTCCGTGTAAACCCAAACCCCGACAAAAACCAACAGAAATCAGCATCTGACCCCTTTTTGAAAAAACAGCCAACACACGGATTACCTCAAATTACTCTAATTGATCTTATTTTAAAATTTTATTTATTAGAAACAAATTGTTCAGGAACCAAGGACTGTTTTTAATGATCCAAAACAGAAATAAGTGTTCTAGTATATTACTGCCCTATATGGAATAAATCAATATTAAAACTAATTAACCCTTTTCAAAGGCGTTTTGTCTCTGGTTTTTATTTAATGGTTCAGTGCAACCTGAAGTACTGCCAGAGCTGGATAAGCTCCATTTAAAAAATGGCCAATTTTGAAAACAATTTAACAGCTTACTGTGATGAACATTTTTGTGGGTTTTTTTTTTTAACCAAGATGAACTTGGCTTCAAGAGGAGATGGGGGAAAAACCTTCTCCTTTGCTGATGCAAGGAGTCACTAATCAGAACTGGCCACCCAGCTCAACCTCAAGTGGAAAACGCATATGTATTTCTGGGATTTCAAAATAAATATTATGGACAATTTTAAGGGTTGTTCTGCCAGCTACAGGGTTTT
Source organism: Cettia cetti (assembly GCA_013401135.1). Classification (NCBI taxonomy): domain Eukaryota; kingdom Metazoa; phylum Chordata; class Aves; order Passeriformes; family Sylviidae; genus Cettia; species Cettia cetti. The sequence continues at coordinate 8,392 of VZUI01092954.1, read as the reverse complement.
AGATGAGAAAAATTTTTTTACATTCCTAAACCAGAAAAAACTCAACCTTTCTGCAGTTCACAAGATTTTGATGCAAGAGAGCAGAAATCTAAAGGAAGGGGGAAAAATCCCAGTAAAGTATCCCTGCTTACTGCTCCCTCCTTCCTACAAGAGTTTAACTGGAGAATCTCTTAACACCAAACCAAAATAACTTCAGTAGCAATAATCAGTTTTTAAATTCCTATGAAAGCTTTATTAGTTGTTCCACGCACAATTTAATAGGGATGAGACAGGTTTGCAGACAATTTGGGGAGAAACAAGCCCTGTTCACCTGGCTACTCTGGGCTCCCACACTCCTCTTCCTCCCAGGAAATTACAAATTAGAGGAGTGCAAGGGGGGAGAGAAAAGCAGTAATTTATGAAAACACAGTACACCATAATTTTGCCATTTTTCTGCAATAAGGATGGCAAATGATTCATGGGGAAAAATGAAATATATTCCCCTGTCAGCTCAATAGATCCAAGATTTACAGCTCCTCGACTTGGACAGGAACAGCTCTGCTTGCATAGGAATGAATCGCAAACCAGTTAATTGGAGAGATGCGAAAAATAATAAATGAATCTGTGCAAAATAAACGGAGCAACAATTCGGGAGAGCAAATGAGGGGCAGCGCAGCCCTGGGTTTGCCCGGGGGGGAACAGGGACCGACCTCGGCACTGGGGCCGCCCCCCCGACCCTGCTGTTTTACACATCAATAAACGCGGGCCGCGGAGCGGGACCAGCACGGCCGGGGCCGCCCCTCTGCCAAAAAAGGCACCGGGGGAGGGGAGAGGGAGGTGTGCGTCCCGACAGGTGATCCCAGCTCACCTGGGCAGTGTGGGATGTGTGACCCAGCCCTGCCCATCCCAGCTCACCTGGGCAGTGTGGGATGTGTGACCCAGCCCTGCCCATCCCAGCTCACCTGGGCACTGCAGATACCTGCCCCAGCCCATCCCAGCTCACCTGGGCACTGCAGATACCTGCCCCAGCCCTGCCCGTCCCAGCTCACCTGGGCACTGCAGATACCTGCCCCAGCCCTGCCCATCCCAGCTCACCTGGGCACTGCAGATACCTGCCCCTGCCCATCCCAGCTCACCTGGGCACTGCAGATACCTGTCCCGGCCCTGCTCGTCCCAGCTCACCTGGGCACTGCAGATGCCTGTCCCGGCTCCCGGAGGGCTGCGAGGGCCCAGCAGGGGCAGACACGGCCCCGGGGCCGGGCAGCAGCCCCGTGGAATGCTGAAATAAACACCGACACTCGCCAGGTGCTCCAGCCCCTGCTCGGGTCCCTCCGGCACGGCAGCGCTGGCTCAGGGCTGTGCGGGGAGAGCTCAGGGAGCAGAATTCCAGCTCTGAGCCCAGGGCAGCGCTCCCGAGGGAGCCCGGCCCCTCCTGCCACGTCCCCAGGGGTGGCCCTGTCCCCAGCAGCTGCCTCAATTCCCACCTGCCACAGCAAACTCCCAGCTCGGGCCCAGCTGAAATATTAATGCTGCTTTGATATTCCCCATCGCATTTCCAGCCAGGCTGCAAGGGCCACACCAGGCAATAAATCTGCATTTCTGACTGTTCAGAGGAAGGGACCGGCCCCCAAACTCCCGTGCCTTCCAGCAGCAAAGCCAGGAGCTTGACACCAGGCTGCAGAATATTCGGGATAAAGCTGATCACAGCAAACATTCTTTGCCTTATTGCTTACACACGGTGGATTAGGGGAAAATCCATAATCTCTGGAGTTCCCTCTGGTCTGGTTCATTCCCACGTGGAGGGAGTTGCTTGTACACAGCCCCTGCCTCAGCACAGCTCCCTGGCAGCTGTGCACTATCCCTGTTACAAGTGTAAATGAAGCCATGAAATAATCTGGAGATTATAAAGATTGTGCTCACGCTGCTAACGGCGCTGCTGATTCCCTGGCAGGGAGGATGGATCTGCTCTGTCAGAATGTTCATCAGCACGTGGCAGCCCGGGCCCACCCGACGTGGAACACGATCCCAGTGGATTGGGAAACCTCTGCTGTTCACTGGGTCAGGAGCAAACCCATCCCTGTGTGGGAGCTGCTCCTGGCCAGCAGTCAAAGCCCAGGTGGAAAATGGATCCATCAGCCAAACCCCAGGGGCTGCTGCCCGTGCAGCGTGGCAGGGCGTGGCAGGGCGTGGCAGGGCGTGGCAGGGCTGGGCTGGGCTGGGCTGGGCTGGGCCGGGCAGGGCTGGGCTGGAATGGGCAGGGTAGGGCGGGGTTCCCCACCCTGCCACTCCCAGGGGCTGCACTCGCTCCTCACTTCCACCCTTAAGCTGCAGAGCTGAGAGGGGCAGCGTGGGGAGCCGGGTTCTGCTCACTGAACAGCCCATCCCCACCTCCTCCTGCCCAAAGAAACTTCCTCAGGGAGACTCCGAGGCACTTCTGTACCTGCCACAACAAACTGGCAGCAAGAGGAGAGTTTTTAACCAGTTTTATTGATTCATGCTTCCAGTCCTTACTCAGTTAAAAACAAGGCACATTAAATACATCCTCTTATTGCTCAATAAACGCATGCGGCTCATTCCAGATACCAAAGGTAATAAATAATGGCAGGAAACACCAAGGCATTATAAAAATGACCATCCAGCTTCAAACACAGCATGGAACAGCCCAGGCTGCAACAGGAGCCTGGCAACAGACCCAAGTGCCCGTGGAAGCCTGCAGTGTGTCTGTACACGTATTTATACACACCCAGACACTGCGTGGATCCCCCTCCCCACAGGGGCAGCTTATCTAAAATACAAAATACCCACAGAAAATCCAGTAATCTTGCACTTCACCGACAGAAAATAAAGATTCCCATTCCTGCCTTCCCACCCCAGAGCAGCACAGCCAGACAGGGACATCACACAGCTCTTCCCACGGTACATTGACATGGAAACCCAAAGAGCAAAGCCAACACTCCTGCAGACAGAACGAGGGGATAAAGGGATAAAGGAAGTTTTCCATGTAGAGATGCAGCTGCTGGGGGACACGTGCAGCTGTCCCTGTCACTGCAGGCCTGTGCAGGGGAGCAGGAGGTGACACAAAGCAATTCCATGCTGGGACACACGGCCAGGAGAACCCCACAGTCACATTCCAGATGCGGGATTAGCAAAACAAGAGAACAAAGAGTACAACACAGGAATCCTGTTTCCAGGTCAATTCGGGTTATTATCTTAACAATGCCAGTCACAGAGGAGTGCAGGATTTATCTTTAAACTGTACAAAAGCTGTTCAATAGTGAAAATACTTTTCTTTACAAAAAACCTGTTCAATTTATTGGAAATATTTTTTTCTTCACGTGGCCTGGAAAAGGTCTCATGACTTTTACATTGTTTTTTTCCCCCTTAAACGTTTGTTAATAGGAGAAACCTGAATCCCTTCCTTCACTCACTGAGCCAAAATTACTGAGTGTTATACATTCAATTCCCTCCATCCTGCAGGATATGTGAAACCTGTTGGTGTGGGTTTGGAAACACCAACATTCCATCCTTCACCTGAACATTCTGGAAGATGGCTCAAAAGGAAAAGCCTGCAGGAGCACAGGAACAAACCCCTTTGCTCACTAAAACATCCTGGTGGTGTCAGATGTGCCCACTCCCCTCCTCAGCCCCTGCTCGAAGCACACAGCCAGAACCTGAACAACACCTGCAGCAAAAAATGAACTGAACATGCAAATCCCATCTGAACCGTTTCAGGAACTCATGTTAGGTGAGCCTTGCCCTTTTTTTTTGTATCTACTGTTTTGCAACACCTGAGTGTTAAATGTTTTTCTAAGGGCTCTGCTTCTGCAGCCAAACAGCATCTGCCCTCCCTGTGCTACATCCCACCACTTCCCAGCATCTCCATCTGTGTCTGGAACCATTTTCCCTGCTAAAATACCCAAGGAATCCTTGCTGTTCACTCCTGCCCTGTTGTTTTCCATCAGTGGACGTGGTGAAACCAGTTCAATGCATCACATTTTACTTCAGCAGGAATTCTGACCCCTGGGAAGTGGAGCTTGGTTCCAGGTGGAATGCAGCAGGTGCCAAATCCAGCAGCAAACCAGGTTTCCCTGCCTTCTTCTACACCAGGCAGAAATCTCCCCCTGACCTCAGCCCAATCCAGCAGGAGGACAACAGCAGTGCTGGAAGCAGCTCCAGGGAGGGCTCCATGCTTTGTTTTTTTCATTTAACCTGCTGAAAAACAGCTGCTTTTTTCTAGAAAAGTTAGTAGGATGCAAGACACACAAATTGTTGGGTTTTTTTCTCACGGTGAGCATTTTTAAATTAACATTTAAGACTGTTGTGCTACCAAAACCTGCCCCATCCTACAGAGCAGCAGGGTTTGCCCTGGGCTTGCAGCACTTTTAGCACAGAACCCCTTTTGCCTTTATTTCACTGCACAAAGCACCACCTGCAGACAATGCCATTTATTAGAGGCAGTTTATTTGTGTTAACAGGGGAGCAGGGAAGCTGTTCCCAGCTTTCAGCTACATTATTACCTCGGGTGATTAATCCAGGTGTCTTGTTTTCCAGCTGCAGTTTCTGAGTGGCCAAGTACTGGCACCACTGGAATACCAGGGCAAAGCCAGCACCCAGAGGAGGCTCAGGACAGGTGTCCACACCCCAACACCCCACCCCAGCAGGGCCAGCTTTGTTTCTTGGAATGGCATCTCCAGAGCACAGCTGCCCCTCGTGCTCCTTCTGAAGGGCAGAGGCAGCTTGGAGAATTTGCATTTGCAGAACTCGGTGCCTTTGGGGCAGCATTCACTGAGCACCTGTGCTCTGCAGGTGAGGGTGATGCAGGTGGCAGTGGCCTGAGTGTGCAGGCACAGCCCTGCAGGTGTGCAGGCACAGCCCTGCAGGTGTGCAGCCACACCTCTGCAAGTGTGCAGGCACACCTCTGCAGGTGTGCAGCCACACCTCTGCAGGTGTGCAGCCACACCTCTGCAGGTGTGCAGCCACAGCCCTGCAGGTGTGCAGCCACACCTCTGCAAGTGTGCAGCCACAGCCCTGCAGGTGTGCAGCCACACCTCTGCAGGTGTGCAGCCACAGCCCTGCATTCCTGCGTTCCTGCAGGGACACCCTGGGGTGCAGCCCGCCCAGGGCAGGAGCAGTGGGGACTCGTTGATGACAAGGACAAGCACCGAGCTGGTTCTGCGGAGCTGCAGCCCCGGGGCCGCGGCCCCCCGGGCTCAGAGCCCGCCCCCGCTGCGGTCCACAGGGATGGCCTGGCGCCGCCCCAGCTTCTCCTCGGCGCTCTTCATCAGCACGGCCAGCCTGCTCCCCGACACTCGGCCCTTCTGGATGGCACTCATCAGCTGGGGACACGGGGACACACGTCACTGACACTGCCCGCAGCCCGTGGGACCCGCTCGCCCCAGCTCCCAATCTGCAGAGCCCGACTGCGGCTCCAGAGCCTGCCCAGGCCCACTGACACCCCCAGGAACTCCCGAGCCTGCCCGGGACACAGAGCCTGCCCCAGGAACTCCAGAGCCTGCCCGGGACACAGAGCCTGCCCGGGACACAGAGCCTGCCCCATTCACACCCCAGGAACTCCAGAGCCTGCCCGGGACACAGAGCCTGCCCCATTCACACCCCAGGAACTCCAGAGACTGCCTGGGAGGGCGTGGGGGGCAGGAAGAGTGGCAGTTCCAAACACGACCCGCGTGGAAGCAGTGCAGACACCACCAGTGTGCACAACCATCACCACTGGGGGTTTCTGTGACATCTCAGGATGTGGGCTAACACGGCAGGGGCACAGGCTTTCTTTGGTTATTTGTAGTATCTGAAGGATGCAGCTCACAGAAGATTCAGGATTCTTTTCCATTTATGAAGGAATCCTTCCCTGTGAGGATGGGGATGCCCTGGCTCAGGGTGCCCAGAGCAGCTGTGGCTGCCCCTGGCTCCCTGGCAGTGCCTCAGGCCAGGCTGGAGCACCCTGATGTAGTGGAAGGTGTCCCTGCTCCTGGTTTGAAGATGAGCTTTAGGGTCCCTCCCAACACACATCACGCAGGGATTTCATGATTCTTGATCCACCACTGATCCCAGACCTGCCTCTGGCACCCACATGCCTTTTTCTGGAGAGACACTGTACTTGACTCCCACAATTCTTTTAAATCCAAATTCCTTTATAGACTTTTAAAACTAATTTGCTTTTAAGTCCTGGAAGCTGGACTCTGCTCTCTCCCAGTGAAAGCACACTAGTGCTAAGATTTTAGTTAATTCTTTTTTATCCCACGGATAAAGGCAGCATTAGAGCTGAAATTACCTGCAGCCAGCTCTGCAGAGAGGGCTGGGGAAGCAACCCACGCTTGCCAAATGCAATTTCTTACTGCCACTGACTGCAGGAACCCTTCAGATTCCTTCCCCCCATAGGAGAAGCTGCTTCTCACACCTGCAGCAGGAGCTGTGCAGATGTGGTGTGGCCTCCTCCCTGGGCTCCCTCCCAGCTGCAGAGGCACAGGGAAAGGGCAGGCTGTGCCCTACAGGCGCTGCCTCCTGCCCTGCCAGAGCTTGGGGCAGTGTGCTTTGGAGGAACGGGCTGGGCTCGAGGCTCCCTTCCCTCTCAGAGCCCCGTGGCACTCCAGGATTCCCCTGATTTACCGTGGGGCTCCCTGTCCTGGCTGGAGCATCCCTGCCAGCAGCTGGCTCGGGGGTGCAGCCCTGCCTCAGGCACTGGGTGTGCCCGGGGCTGTGTGCCAGCTGTGTGCCAGCTGTGTGCCAGCTGTGCCCCCTGGTCACTCCTGGGCACTGCGAGCTCCCTGCAGCCCCTGAGCTGCCCCAGCTCCGTGCAGGTGCCCCAGGCCAGCCCTGCTCTGCTCCCACCTCCAAGGCAGGCAGCCCCCAGGTGCACCCTGCTCTATTTTCCAACACAACCCTCCACAAATATTTGCCCAGGGCTCGCACAAGTTCTGCGCTGAAACCCAATTACTTGGAAGTTTTCAGAAAGCAAACACCCAAGTATTGGGCACTGACTTACCAGATCCATTACAAAATTAAACAAACATTTCATGTACCCTGCTCCTTCCATGGCAGCCCCAGGTGATGGCAGTGCCACCCTCCCTGCTGGCAGGGAAGCTTCCCCGGAGCAGTGGGAGGCACAGGAGGGCCGGTCCCTGCCCTGCCACACCCAGGGGCTCGGGAGGCTGCGGGAGCCTCGCAGTGACACAGCTGTGCACCGGCAGCCGTGAAGCTGCTCCTGAGCACTGCCTGGCCTCTGCCTGCACAGGGATGAGCGGGGCTGGCCACGCTGCTGACACTGCTCAGCCCAGCAGTGAAACCCCAGCATGCCCCAAACCCCACAGAACAATTCCTGGGGGTTTCAACTCCTCAGCCAGTGCACCCAGCCTCGCCAGCCTCCAGCTAGCCCAGCCCTGCAGGAGAGGTGTCCAGTGCAGCTGCAAGGGTGTTCCTTTCCGGCAGCCAGAACCCAGCTGGGCTGCTCTCTCCCATGGAACAGATCAGCACCAGCTCCCAAAGCCACTGCTCCTCCTTCCCCCCTGGTTTCTTTGGTTTGGTTTTTCCCCTTCCCCCAAGTTCCCTGCAGCTCCTCAGCTCAACTGCTGCATTTTAGGCAAATAAATACTCCTTTTTGCTAATGCTGGACACAACCTGTGAAAATTTTCTGCATTTAGATTCAACAATGCTGCTCTTATCCCCAGCTCATCTCCAGAGAGACAATTACCATTTCCTTTGCCTTGATCTTGTTTGTTTAACTTGACACAGTGAAGAAAGGGCTGACATTGACCAAAACCCCCAGCATTAATTTCCCTCCTGTTTGGCATTCATCATTGCCACCGGGCAGGGGAGACATGGCAGGCTCTGAAATACCACCCCAAAAAAGGCTCCTCAAACACCAGCCCAGCTGACAAACTGCAAAGAGAGAGCCTTGGCTTTGCCTGAAAGCCCCCAAAAGCAGATGCATGGCATTTATTTCAGACAGACTGGAACAATTTAGCCAGTCCAGGAGTTCAAACGGGTTATAGGGCCTGGATGGGCACTAACTACAAGCTTGTTCTTTATAATATGCAGTGTATTATTTAGTTAGTTCATTATTATTATAGTTATATTACTAATTATTATTATAAATACTTGGTTATTTAGTTGTTTAGTATTCAGCTTCTTAATTTACTCATTTTTGTAACAACCCTTAACAGCTGTGGATAATGTCAGTGTGCACACCTGTGCCATGCACCTTCCAATGGATACCTGTATCATTTTAAATATATTTATATACATATTATATATATGTAAAAGGTATATATATTTTTACGTATTTACTAATCTTCATAACAACCCTTAACAGCTATAAAAATAGCTATAAAATAAAAATAAAAATAAAAATAAAAATAAAAATAAAAATAAAAATAAAAATAAAAATAAAAATAAAAATAAA
>VZUI01092951.1:0-27992 GCA_013401135.1 Cettia cetti | reverse complement strand
ATGTATATGTATATGTATATGTATATGTATATGTATATGTATATGTATATGTATATGTATATGTATATGTATATGTACAGTTCCTACAAGTGATAATAAATATGATACATTAAAAAGTTCATATAAAGTTGCTGAAGCCCTAGAAGAAAACTTAGGGGGAAAAGGCCAATTCAAAAGCATGTATTAATTTGATAACACAAACCCTTCATGAAAGATAAGCAAATATCAAAGATCATTGGTATGCAAATTCTATACTATGATTATTGCCAAACCAGTGAAATATATAGTGTTTTCCCATCTTTCATCATCACTGATAAACATTATCTTCTCCAGGGAGTAATTCTCAGTACAGGCACTGCAGATATCTATGTAGATTACTAAAATTAACAACAGTGTTTTGAGCATAGAACATACTGCTTGACAATACAAAATGCCACAAGGAATAATCCAAATAATACAGGGAGGAAACATTACATTAATGTATGGATGATGTGAACTACTAATACATTTCAATGTGTGTATTAATTCCTTGTGTGATGAACATTTTTTATAATGCGCTAATTCTGTGTTATTTTGCCATTCCATCCTGTATGACAGCTGCCTGTTAATACAAGTTAATAAGCAAATATACTGAACAGAGGAATTGCATTTCTAGTGATTTGGAAAACACTTAGTAGAGTTCTGTATCATTCTACATAGAATAAGTGGTCTGATGTGATTAACTCCATGTACCTGGTCAGTGAAAACCAGTAATCCATTGTGGTGCTGCTATGATTATGGATACAGACATGGATTTCTGTGCAATTTCTTCCCAGGATACTGCAGGCCCCTTCTAGAAGTGACTGTGTTTGGCCACTGTGTGTGAGCAAAGCAATCACACTTCAGCATCGAGCCTGAAGTCTCACTGGCTGTGGACTGGGTGATTAAATGAACATTATAATGGGAAACATGCAAGTTTGCTGTGACTGTTTTGATTTTGCACCAAAGCCCTTCTTTAGCTAATAAGTAGCTTCCCAAAGTAGTTGCTCCTCCCTACTTATCATCTGTTGTATACTTTCCAATGTCCTAATTCTCATTACTGATGCAAATCAAACTCTTATCCATCTCTAGGTTATTCTAATATTGATATGCCTGTAACACACAGCACTATTGAATACAGTTCTTTGAATTAATGCTTTCCTGGAAGTTTATTTCAAGATGTTGGCTTCTTACTATAAAATAAATCACAGTAATGCTGGCAGGACTTGAAGAAATCTAGATTGCAATGAAAGTGTCTACTTCTTCTACCTAAAACAATTCAGGGAAATACTCACTAAGCATTGATCTCCTATTAGGAGTTTATTCCTTTTTAAAATGAATAAGTGACACTACAATTTTTGTGTTGCACACCTTCATCTATCTAAGTTATATGGCAGATTACTAAAGAATTAAAAAAAAAGTATGTGATTAATGCCCATTTAAAAATGTATTTTCTGGGTATTATGCTTATCATGAGACTTGAAGAAATTTTATAAAGTTAAAATTAAATAAAAAAGAAAAGGAAAATTTTTAGCTAAAGCTAGTAAGAGTGATGGATATGTAAGTGGGTATGAGTAAATAATAAAGAAATGACCTCATCCCTTCAATCCCTATCTATCCATCTAAAGGTTTCCCTTAATATTCTTGCAATAAAATTATCTTTTCTGTTATAATTGTAGAAACCACTACCCTCTACCAAACACTCACTCTTAGCAATGCATACATAAATCAAGACATCTTAGTAAAAAAAAAGTCATAACTCAGCCTGGTTCACATCTTTGCTGACACAACTACTTTTTTTTTTTTTTTTTTTTTTTTTTTTTTTTTTTTTTTTTTTCCCACTCCTTCCTTGTTGCACCACATGCATATTGAAGAACAATTCAAAGGAGAATCACAGAGAAAAGGTCTCTGGTAATAGATGAGCAATTGCCTGAATCTATACTCCATAATCTGTTGGAAAGGAGAACATGGAACAATTCAAGCTATGTATTTCTACCCAGCTCATAGCAGTCTAGTGAGAAAGGTACCCAAAGCAGTCTGTTTATGTAGCCCTACAATCAGGGCTATTACATTGAGTTCCACAATTAGACTGGTCATCAGCTGAAAGGAATTAAATAAAAATCTTTGGACTCTTTGGTTACATTCTAATTTTCTTAAGACAATGAAGAAGGCTGGTAAGACAAGTAACGATAGTGTCTTGAAAAATGTCCTAATTGCTATTTACTTGGCAGGAACCATGCAGTACGTTTCAGTATTGAGCCACATATATTTTAATAGCACTTCATAGATCTTGGTTTAACTCAGAGGTCACAGCTGACATTCATTCAGCGAGTGGAAGATGAGATGCTGTTGTTAGCATTTGTAGCTTCTTCCTTAAGAGCATCTACTTAAACCATCTGATGAAATATTTAGCATACCCAAAAAAATTCTTCAGAATTTTTTGGATACCTGTTCTTGAAAAGGGTTAATAGAAATAACATAAGGGACAGTAGTATTATCACAAAGTTTTTGAACAAATATTACCGACTTCTGTAAAATGCTTTTGCTGTTGAAGCACTGAAGTACATGAATTATCATAAACAAGATGATCATAAACACTAGAAGACCTAGGGTCTAATTTGAACCCAAAATTTTACCATTATTTGCTGTGAAATCTCTTGCATTGAAACTGATAATGTGCATGTAACTGACAGCTGACAGTACTGCAGAGTGACCCTGATCAATGCTATTATATTTGACAATAATTTTGTTTCATAGAGATATTTAATTTTATACCTCCTGACAGAGAGGTAAGGGTCCTTTACACGTTTTCCAACAGAGTGAAGGAAAATTACCTGTACATTATGGCAACATAATTTGTGGCAAAGGGGACATTGTTGGAAGGAACATGAATTGAACAGGGTGTGTGCGTGTGTGTTTTTGATTTTTTTCAATCTCTTTTGTGTGAATTCATATTACTCCATAGTTGTTTTGAAATTGTAGAAATATATGGGATTCTATGTGCATTCATTATTGAGGCGTGTTCATGTCTGAAGTTATATTTAGCAGTGAATTTGTGCCACCCTTCTTAGTACTTATTTTCTCATGACACATGAAATTTTTTCAAACAGGGATAATTCTAGCCTCACTTAAGTCCACAGTATTTTAGTTGCATATAAAGGAGTATACTTTTGTAGTATTCTAAGGCATTCTGATCATGCCTCTCTCTAATTATTAAAAGTAGCCTTCTTCTATCCTCTTTACAAAAAAAATATAGCAAGGTAATAACATAGTACAGAGAAAAAAGGTGAAGAAATACTTTATAAAGAGGCATAGGGAATCACAAATGAAAATGGACTGCTAAACATTAAAAGTTTCTCCTCAGCTGACCATTAAATTTAACTGTAACAAAAATTCAGTGCATATCATCCCTAATTTCATTAAAGAAAACTGTCACAATAAACAAATCCTCAGAGTGGAAGAGCTACTAAACCTGTCTTTTATGATAATTTCTCAGTTCCTTCTCAGGTCTTCCAAATAATTTCTTTATGTATGTAAACATTTACATGTATATTCAGTCCACGATTAATAACTGTGACTCTGATTACCTTTACCTTGGGATTTATAAGTCTTTAGGTAAAATGTCTTGTTCTCTTGGTTATGGCCTCTCATTTAAAACTCTTTTTAACCATGTTATAACTGTAAAAAAATGATACATAAGATTTATCTTTTTCTCCAGATTAAGTTCCTTGGTGGACAAGAAGACTCTGGGGACCTAGAGTTTGTCTCTGTTAGTTAAATCAAGGATATCGATCATGACCTGTACATAAATTTCTTAACTTTTCCCTGGTGATAACTTCCAAGTAGGATTAATGTTCTTTAGACCTAGCTCACAAGAATGTAATAACTTTTCTTTTTTGGCAACTGTAACTTTTAAGTGAGTCACTAGATATAATCATGGATATAATGTAAAAATTCTTACCAACTTGGCTTAACAGTATTCTGAATAAACTTTATTTTAACTGTACTTTATCAAGAAAATACATTTAAGTTCTGAGGCTATACAGTATATAATGTATTTTCAAATATGAAATTAACATTTCACAATACATTAGAAAGTAATAAAGGATGGTTATAATTTAAATTTTGCTTCTCTTTTAATGTGATTTAAAATCTCACTATCAGTGCCTGTGCCTGACCTCCATGACATAACCACCTGAGTACATTTTACTGTGCCAGATAGTCCATATGTTCTTTTAGATGACTTATTCCTTTTCAACCTATTAGTAGCCCTGGACAGTCAGTTTGGCATTCAGGTATTACATGTGTGAAAAGAAATTCACAATTTCTTACAGATATGACTGAAGGGCCAACTGCCCATGTCCTTTCAGCTCTCTTTACCAGCTTTCCCAGTGATGCTACTGCCCTAGCCCTGGAAGAATTTGTTGAAATTCTTTATTAGAAACCCTAACTTTACCAATTTTTTTTTCACACTCACAATGATTCTTATTCTATGAGATACTCCAACTTTACATATTTCAAGTTATATAGTTTACCATCTGTGAGAAAAACTGAAAACTGAAAACAAAAACTTCTTTTGTGTCATTATAGCTTTGTCTTGCTGTGATTTTGTCTTCCCATTCAGTATATACAGAATCAAAATTATTAATTTTCTTTTATCTCTCTAAATTCTCAAACTCTACTCAGAATAATCTCTCCATATTCAAAGAACCAGATCCTGTTGTCCAAGTTCTTTTACATGTTATAGATATACAGATTTATAAAGTACTGAATTAAAAACATGAATAATCATGTACTTTTATGGGTTTTTTTACCTCAGTCCATATAAACCATAGTAAAACATTGATTTAGATCACTATTCAAAGGCTTCTCCATGCATTTTTCCATGCTTTCATGTATTCTCTGGAACCCTAAAGCAATCAGCTGTTCTCAAACATAATGTAATGTTTGATAAATGACTGAGTATGGCAGGTATGACAATCCCAGCTCTATCAATAACTGCAGGTGCTAGAAGTATCTTATTTCAGTAATAGATCCAACCCTGAAGCAAACATTTATCTTTTTTCAAAACTACATGAAAACCCTTTAAAACTTCAACTCTTCAGATTAGTTTCCCCCTTATTAATAGCTTATCACAGCACCACTGATCTGACTTTGATTAAAAATCAAGTGGGTTTCAAATGGCCTCAACTTTTGTTCAGGTCAAATCTATCTATGCATGATCTGGAATACTAAAAATGCATGATTTCTTTTTCTATATACATTTTTACTACATTTTATATTGTTGAGATATTGAAAAATCTTTCAACTATAGACATGAATTTGCACTTTTCTGCATTCAGTCTGCTCATCTTCATTTCAGATACACTGGTAATATTTCACACATTATAATATGTGAAATATTAAATGCAAAGTCCTATTAGATTACCAATCAGTTCCCCTTGTGAACATCATACAAAACCCCAAATGCAATACCATATATGACAAAACCAAGTAAGCAGTATTTTGGATTTTTGTTGACTGCTATTATTCTTTAATTAATTTGCACTGTTAGTTTTCAGATGAATTTCTTCTAAGATTCCCAATATAAGCAGGAAATTAAATACTTTGTAGCTAACTATATTATTTTAATTTTTATGTTAGAAAACAATTCTTATAATATAAATAATATAAATTCTTGATAAAGTACAGTTAAAATAAATATTTGCAAATATAATCACCAAGCAAAACGCTTTTTTCATCTTTCCGCATGAACTCATTGAAAATATTAAAAATGGAAGCTTCTACTTTAAGCATGTAATTTAATCAGAATACAGCTGATATATGAAAATATAGAGACAATATGACATTTAGTTTTGTGTATTACACCATTTTGCACATTGCTACGTTTGACTGGCTAGTGGATTTTTAGAGAAAAATTGTAAACATTGTTTTTCTAAGCTACTCATTGAAATGACATCTTACTTTCATGACTTTTCATGGCATAATATTGAGAAATTTCTCACCTTTGGAAAGCACCAGTGATACCTATATGTCAGTGTCTTCTCAGTGAACCTACAAACCATTTTTATTTAATATCTTCATTGACGACATAGATGAAGGGATTGAGTGCATTGTCAGCAAGTTTGTAGATGACACCAACCTGAGTGATGTTGACACACCTGAAGATCTGGATGCCATCCAGAGACCTGAACAGACTTAAAAATGTGTGCATGAGAATCTCTTGAGGTTTAGTAAGACCAAGTGCAATGAGCTACACCTGGGTCAGGGCAACTGCCAGTATAAATCCAGGTTGGGGGATGAACAGATGGAGAGCAGCCCTGCTGAGAAGGACTTGAGGGTGCAGGTGGACTTGAGAGGCTGGACATGACCCAGCAGTGTGCACTCTCAGCCCAGAAAGTCAAATGTGTCCTGGGCTGCATCCAAAGCAGCGTGGGCAGCAGAGGAGGGAGGGGATTCTGCCCCTCTGCTCTGCTCCTGTGAGACCCCACCTGCAGAGCTGCATCCAGCTCTGGAACCCAGACAGGAAGGACATGGAGAGAGTCCTTCTGTGAGGAAGCCTGAGAGATTTGGGATTGTTCAACCCAGAAAAGAGAAAGATTCTGGGTGACCTAAAGGTTACTTTCCAGTAGCTGAAGGGTATGTACTGACAGGACAAGGGGGAATGGCTTCCAACTAAAGAGAATAATTTTAGATTGAATATTGTGAAGAAATTTTTTACTGTGAGGTTGGTGAGGCACTGAAACTGGCTGCCCAGAAAAGTTGGGGATGCCCCATCCCTGGAAGTGTTAAAGGTCAAACTGGATGGAATTCTGAGCAACCTGGTATAGTGAAAGCTATTCCTGCATATATCAGGGGGCTAGAACTAGATAATTTTTGTCATCCCTACAAAAACCCTCCTATGATTTTATGAGATACATATTTAAATAAATTATAGTATTATACATACAGGTAATATATATCATACAGTTATGTATATGAACATAATATATATAAGGTCATCATATTAAAATATGTATATATGTACATTGGGAACACTAACTGTTAGACCATATATTATATTTAGGTTATGTAACATGACACACCATTTAATTGTACACACTTTACGCTACAATTGTACATCATAAATATTACACAAAAAAGGAGGTTTTAAAAGTATACAGTTAGAGTTATTCCAATAAATCCCCCCATCTTGATGTATACATTATATTTATAACTTTAAATAATGAATTATTAGGTGAGTGTACATGTATGAAGGGTGAAGAGGTGAATAAATTTTGAATCAGAAGAATATACCATCACCACAGATGGGCAGATTACCTGAGACACTGTGTTTTTTCCCCATTTGCTTTCCTTTATTAGTAATTCATTCAGATTGGAGCATATAAAAGTGAGCTGCATGCTTTTATTTTAATATAATCAAAGTCAAATCAGTTGTTTTGTAGAGGGACTTCCAGAATTCATTCCCATTTTAGTTCTAATTCTGGTAGATATTTTGCTCTGTCCCTCTATCCAAAAAGAATATTTTTAAATTATTTTTTGCAGCTTCAGTCCATAGTATAGTCATTTGCAGTGAGGTTTAGAAGCCATGCTGTGCCCTTGCATTTCTTTGAAAGTTAAAAAAGAAAACAAAAAACAGATACTAGTTCTCCAGACATCAAAAGTGAAAACCTCTTGTCAGAAGTTCAGTGTGAATTTGATGAGCAATATTCAATTAGTTAACAACCAACTGAAACCCAGTTCCAGAACTTTCTTCATTAAACTATTGTTCATTTATTGCTCCAGTGCCTTATGTGATGGAGCCTCCTTTCCTTGCTGCAACTCTTCAGGTTTGGACCAAGACTCTTGGACAGTGGAAGGTCCAGTACTTGTTAGATCTTTACTGTATATTTAGGCCCATATTAAAAGTCGTAACTCTTCTGTCATGATCCAGTTATTAAAATTATTAGAAATGCCTCTGCCTGAATTAAGGTGCAAATGAGATCATATGCCGTAGTCAATATTATGGATTTATTTAACATTAACTTCAATAAATGAGAGACAGATGGGCGAGGGAGGGTGGGAAAACAAAATAGAAAAGACATGGGGGACAAAAAAAAAAAAATAGTAACAGGACAGACTAAGGAAAACATCACCATTTAGTGGATCCCAATGATGCCATGATCCTCTCCGTCTGGCCTTCTCCGTAGTGAGGGTAGCCCAAAAAAACCACAGAGTCCAACGGTTTAATATGTGTTTAAGCCAGGTGGGAATGCCCGGATACCTCTCCTGAGGGGAGGAAGTTTGACAGTTTCCTGCATCAGACTCCTGCAGCAGACCTGTTGCTTCACTTTACATCACGTGCAGTCCTTCCTGTGGTGCAAGGTCTCAGCAATGAGTCTGGGGGAACTTTGTGGGGGTCTTTGTTGGATTATCCACCTCCTCAGCTGCCTGCCACGTAAATGTCCCGTGGGCGTGGCCTTCCTGGGGTAGGAGGAGGGTATACAATTGAGCCAGTTTGTGTAAGGGAGGATGTGTGTTCGCTGCCTCTGATCCGAGGTTACGACACACACCCAAAACTCTCCTCTCCCTGCCTTGGTTGGTGGGAAGTGTGTGCAAACCTCACCTCAGCAGATGAACCTGTGGGCTATGATCAATCCCACCCTGAACTCAGCAAGACCTGATGTTCAGGACAGCTGCTGGGCTTGGCTTTCTTGTGGAAGGATTTTTCTCCCTCAGCCTTGCTTGCTTTTTCGTAGACCTGAAATTACTAAACAATAGTGTCACCTTTATCTTATCTTAAGTTCTCTTAGGTGTCTTAACTCACAATCCAAAGTTTCCCTCAGCAGGCATTTTCAGGCACAGGTGGGCTTCAGTGGTCACATCATCTTTATAAAGATTTCAAAAGACCTTCTTAACAATGTTTAAGCTATGAACCATAACATTACAGTCTCAGACACCTATCTACTCAGTGGATATTCTTTACAGGCAATCACTACAAAAATATTCTGACTGTGTATTTTGAACATTATGGAGAGCCAGAAGATTTACTTTCCAGTGCATACTTAAATTCTCAGAAGCATTCCTCCAATTTTGGGCTAACAACATGCGAACATGAAATACTTATATTTCAGGGAACAGTACCAGACTTTCTGACTTCGTTTAACTTATTGTAAAATTTCCAAAGAAGTCTTTATGCACAAAAGGTCATTCCAGCTAAAGCTAAAATTAGATATGAAGTTCATTATTTCTTAATTATTTTCTGCACATTAATTCAATTAATTCTAGAATCAAGAATCAATTTGTCTTTTCCAACACTGAATTATGCATAATGAAAATTAATTTAAGAATACGTTCAGCAAGAATTAATAGAGCTGTCAGTTCAGATGTCATTTTTTTTTTTAAATGGAATTGAGATTAGTAATCTCAGAGGTACGGAGAGTAGGATCTGTATCATGGGGCAGTTTTTCCAGTTGTTTTAAGACCTGACAGGACTTGGTTCCTGGATAAAATGTTTAGCAAGGTCCCAAGACACCTGTAGTCAAAGCAATTCAATCTGCATTCTTGTTGTGCTGTGAGAGGTCATTTCCCCCGTGCTATCAGGCAAGTGTCATCAGTGACAGCTTTACGAACTGTGAACTGCAGCGGAAAAGTGCAGTTACTTATCTGGTTTCATCATTATACAGAAAACGGGTAAGTCAGGCATTTCCAAACTCTCTATGTTTATATCAAAGTATTCATGGAAAACCTTTGTAGCCTATTTCCTCTCTTGCCCCAACATTATTTTTTGTACTGTTCATGATATCAAATGTTCTCTGCTGTAATTACTTGATCCAAAATATTCAGTAATCCTGGTTTAAGATGCTCCCACTTTTTCTTTCCATTCCATATCACCACTGCTTGTTGTTCCATCCATACTGTTTGTGCCTCCTTAACCAGCAACATTTTGTTGGCAGCAGCTACTGGTGGAGTCATTTGGTGAGTGGGAACAGCAAGCTGATTCAGGTTTTAAAATGAGTAATCCCCCCTTCTGTCCTCATTACAAGAAGGGCATGGAATAGTTTAAATTGGAATTTTCACCAAATGCTTCTTATCATGAAATCACCTCTTGACTCTCCAAAGTTTTTTGGTTTCATTAAATAGTCAAATTTATTTAGAGAACATGAAGAGGCAATTTTTATTTATTTTTAGCAAGGAAGCTGATGAAACCAAAAGAAATTCTTCTTTGTATAAAAGTGTTTCAAACACATTGAACATTGTAAATGAGCAAGAAAAGAAACAAGTCAGAGGGAAAGGTGACAAATTAAGAATTCAGTGACACATTTCTGTGTCACATGCACTGAAGTGGTTGTCTTCTACATGTGACATCTTTTGTTGAGTTCTAGTGTAGCTCGTGTAAATTGCTGAATTTGCAGCTAATTATCTGATTGCATACAAAGTGTGAATAATGGCTAGTACTATAAACACACAATGTTTTGATTTTTCCTCCTAGGAATAAGTGCAGCCAACAGTGGAAATCAAATATTTGTAAAAAAATACATGTAGGGAAGATGAAAATATATTTGTGAATATGATCATGTTTCTATGTTATATGACATATATGTCTTTGGTTTTGCTTACTAATTGTATAGATAATAGAGAGATAGATATAGTGCAGAACAAAAAGTTCAATAAACCATCACTTTTATCACAGGGGAAATTAAAAGATAAAAGGAGGTAAGTGTATATATATATATATAAGTATTCCCATTCTATGAGATGTTTTTCATTTTACCCATGACAAACAAGCTCTAAAAAATTTTTGTGTGTTGCAATAACTATATTATAAAGTAGCTACCTTTAAAGACAAGATCTCTACAAATAACTCTAATAGCATTGTAAATACAAGAGGATTTTACACACGTGCTGGTAATGGAAACCAAATTTAATATATCAGGTTATTTGGATATTGAAATGAAAAAATTCCAAGTAATCTTCACAAAATCAAAACATTAAAGAATGAAATATTTTTTACAAATGACCTTTATGATTCATCATAAATGGAGGGTTAATACTGATTATCACAGTGCTTATGGAATCAATTTTAATCTCAGATACAATTTCATTCTATTACATATATATATACTTTAATTTTTTTTACTTTTCTCTCATTTTACTGAACTAAGTAGTTTAGTAAAGTTACTTAAGTTACTTGAGTTATTGTAAAGAGCAGGGGACAATCTTCTGGAATTAAAAAAGCAGAAGAGATTGCATTCAAATGAAGGAATAAATCTGAATCTTTAGGTCAATATATTAAACCAGGTATAAAAGGAAAAGGAGCTAAATAAGAACAATTGAAGTCTGTGCTGAGGAGCTCAGCCTTGGAAATTGTGTTGAATTGA
The DNA here is from genome assembly GCA_013401135.1 of Cettia cetti. Classification (NCBI taxonomy): domain Eukaryota; kingdom Metazoa; phylum Chordata; class Aves; order Passeriformes; family Sylviidae; genus Cettia; species Cettia cetti. Next base: position 16,614 of record VZUI01092951.1, on the reverse strand, counting down.
AACAATTTACTTTTCAATAGTAAAATAATTTACTTCCTGAAAATGAATCAAGTCATAATTTTTGCTCCAAGGAATTTGTAAAGATCAAATCATACCATGAATCGCTTACTGAAATTACAAAGCAATTAAAAATATGACTTAGGTTTCATTTTAGTATCTGTTCCCTTGAGGGAGTTGTTAGAGTGCTGGACATCTCTCATTTGTTTTTTGTCTTGGAGGTTTGTTCCTCAGCAATTTTTAAAGACATAACCTTTCCATGAAAGGCAGATGCTGATATTCATGAACATAGTTGAAAAGTAATTGAAATCCTGCCTTTCATCCCGTTTGTCCACTTTTTTTGGTACTTCTATCTGCATATAATGAAAGAAAATTTCACCTGGAATATGTCTACAATGCCTACCAATGATTTTTACTCAAAAATCTAATAGTACTTGAAATTGTCATTCAGGTGTAAGACACTGCTTTTCTCCTTGTATCCATTTTCACATGTGTGGCTTGGTGGGAAAATTCATTAAATCCAATTATGGTATTTTATATTAATTAAAGAAAATATTAGGAAGAGAAAAACACTGCAGTGAAAGGACTTAAGATCATAAATGTGGGTATATGTTGCTTACATGGCTGGTCCCCTAATATGGAATATGTTCATAAGCTGCATGTTTATCTATTTTTTGTAGTGACTGGAAATACTTGTCAATATAAGTATTTCCGAATAGACTGAAATTATTTTTAGACTGAGATATGATAGGAAAGGGTTGGAAAAGGTAGAGGGAGTTCAGCTGGGCTCCTTGAAACCTTCTAGTTATTTATGCTTCACAAAATTACTATTAAAAAAAAAATGGTGATCACTCAAAGACGACTCTCTAGTTACTCTTGATTCACAAACTCACAATTTTGGTGGACACAGAACACATACCACATTCCTGTTGGTGTAAGGGTAACAACATTTTGCATCTTCAACACAGCCTTGCTCTTCTACTGGAATACCACTATGAGTGTGTAGCCATTTGTTTCTTTATATATTCTGTTCAATACATGTGTATAAAAGATACATTCAAGGCATGTAAGATATTTCCATTTAAAATAAAAGCCATTTTGAATTATTGCATATCATATTTTAAATGAGATCATGTAATTTGTAACTGGACACATATATAAGGAAGTTTGTTTATTTCTTTAATCTATACTATATAATGCCCGCCTTCAAAAGGAGGCAGGGGTTATTCAAAAGAGAATATATTTCTCTCTATAGAACTTAAACTTACATTTATGGGGGTTTTTTTACCTTTGTAATTTATAAAGGAAGCTGAAACCTTGAAAGCTTAATAACTCTAATATTTGATATACTTTATATTCTACATATCTTTGTGATTGGAGGAGGAAATAGTAGCATAAAATATACAACTCAGGCAGACAACCTTTGGATGTATTGGAGAAAAAAACTAAAATGAACTGTAGAATTGAAATATATGGCTCCAAAATGCACCATTTACTGAAAACCTCTATTGTAAAAGTTTTATATCACCCTATTTCTGTATATTTCTGTGTATTTCTATAGTTATGTTCAGATGGGTTATTTTCAATAATCTAGACTAGCATTGGCAGACTCATCCATCAGTTTTGTTTCTTTCTCCAGCCACAGGTGTAATCCAAGGCTAGTGGTTTTCCGTATAGGTCCATGATGATATCTTGATTACTTTCTCTGTCAGAAGTTAAAATAAAGCCTTAATCTATATATGGAAAACTTCATAGTATGTAAATAGAAATCTTGTTAAAATATTTACATGTGAAGCTAAGTAATCAGTTCTTATCTTTTGTTGTTTTTATGTTTTCTTATCTTTTTAAATATTACTGTCTAAAATATACAGCTATAGAAGAGTTTCTGGTATGTGGCATGTTGATGATATTGCACAAGTAATACAGGTCATCTTCAGGCTTCCTTTTCACAGGCAAACTGTCAGCACTGACTAACAATCAGCTAAGGCTGGTAGATGTGCAGGTTGTCAATGACAATTTTTACCTACCAAGAAAGACGTGATTAGAAATAACTGGTAAATTAAATTATAACTCATACAGTTCCCTGCATTCCTCTGATGCTTTCTTGCAAATGTGTATATGCAAATAGGAAAACACATCTCAAATTAGAATTCATGTTGCAGTCATACCAGATGTTAAGAGTCGGGTTTTTTTGTTGGTGGTTTTTTGGGGGATTTTGTTTGGTTTGGGTTTGTTGGGTTTTTCTTCCAGTACTCTTTTAGACACAGAAGACTTTGTTTCAGGGGTATTTATTTGTGGTTTGTCTCTTTGTTTGTTTTTAAGTACTCAGTAGTTAATATAGTCTGTAATATAAGTAGATTGTCTGTCCATGCACTATGTTTAACCAACTGTGCTTAAAAATCCAGCCATGTTTACCTTTGGAAATTTGAAAAAACACTGCTGTACCTTTTTTTTCTTGCAGTCCTTCTGTAGCTCTCTCTTATCTATCATATTTGGTTTACAGTTCTAACAAACATAGTTCTTGTCTGTTAACATTTCACTGTGAATGACTGAATGCAACTGATATATAAATACCTTTTTCTTTAAAAATCTTACCCTGAATCTCCAGCCTAACACTGACAGGATGGCCTGTATGGGGCAAACACATTTGTTTGGATGTGACCCATAGCAGGAGGAAAGTACTCAATTTTCAGAAGATTAGAACATCAGGTTTATCTGTAAGTAGCAGAAATATCTGTCTAGGGGTGAAGTTTACCTGAAATCACCACTTGTACAGTGGAGGATTAGATTATATCTGCTCAGTTGTAACTGACAAAATTTATCGTCAGCATCCTTAGATGTTGAAAAACAAAGACCCAAGAGGTGAACTGATGCAATGCAGCCTGTATTTTTCAGCAGCTCCACATGGCTAGATGATTCAGATATGCACTGGAAAACCACAGGAGGGCTGGTGAACAGTTAGACTTTACTTCCTTTTACCACTTTTGGGGCAGGAGGCTAGAAGGTAATATTCATATTATAAATGAGGAAAGTTAAAGAGATTGGCCTGGTCATTACTGATCAGACTAGCTTGAAAAGCAAGTGGGAAGAAATGCATGCATAGTGAGGGAGAGTTTTCTTCACAGTAGAGAGGATGGATTACAATTTGTTCCTTGTTGTGTGCTTCTACAGGTGTAAAAGTCTGTTTGTCACTATAAAAACAGATTCTGAAATACCAGTGAAGTACAGTAGTGGCATCACTGATATGGTAAACGAGTTCATGTGTTTCTAAAGGTAGATGTTTAGGCATGACAGCAGAAATTTCAGATCTGTGAGTCTTGAAATAGAGAGGCAAACAGTGGTTCATTAAGAGGATTTCAGAGGACCTAAAATCTACAGTTATATCCCAATATGAATACCATGATAAAGTTTAAACCAAACTAAAGAGAATGAGATAGTTTTGTCATGTGGTTCATAGCTCATGTACAAAAGCCATCTTTTTCTATGGGCACCTAAATGCCATTTTAAAGACACTCCAGGAGTTGTTTAATGCAATTTCCTAGAATGAAATAATCTAATTTACACATAAATGAAGAATCTATTTATGGCATCTGTGATACAACAAACAAATGAGGGGGGTCACAAAATCTTTATTGTATTTGTTCAGTGCTGTTTGATTTCTGTTTACATTATAGTCCTATTAATGTTGCCACTTTAACATGCAGCATGCGTCAAACATTTCTTACCAAAACGGCCTGACTTCATGAAAACCTTATAAATAGTCAAGGGTTAGCTTTAATTACTTAATTGAAATATACTTTGAGACTTAAACAAATTTGGGCATCACATATGGCAATTCTACTGCCTACTAGCGAAATATCAGACATATGTTCTCTATTATAAAATCAGTCACAGTGCCACAATATTAAAACTAATATATAAGCATAGTTATACGTAAACTGCCTTTAAATTTTTTTTATAAAGCAGAAAATACAAAGAAGGTTTCAGCTTTGTGATTGCTACATTTTTAAAGTTTATGATCAACACTGAAAACTTAAGTTTTCAGATGTTAGAATAAGTACCTTTGTATCCTGAAGCCATTCTTTTAAGTAAAATGTTTCTGAAGAGTCCATAGGAATGATGCATATGTGGTCACATATTCCTGTTGCTAGAGAATGAAAAGAAATTACTTGCAGGATCTGTTGGTAATACTAATTTGATTTTATTTGATTTTTTTTCTTTTCTTTTTTTTAAACTTCAATGGTTTAGTACATTTTTAAAATTTATTTTATCGTTTCTAAAATGTAATTGCTTTGTCATATAGTTACTTTTTAATTTGAATTTTTTACCTTGTTACGCCATGTGTTCCATGGATACTCTGCTGGAGATTGCATTCTGCATGTTTCATTTTTTTATTCTGTTTTCTATTAAATATATATTCTACACTGTTTTCAGGAATTGCTGCTAATGTGTGAAACAACCTTTGAACTGGCTGACTTTGAGATTTAATGGTGCATACTTAATTTAGAATTAACATAGTTTTGTTGGGTTTTTTTAATTTAGTACAGAATTTATAGATAATCCATCAGTTGTGTGACCTCTTCTTGCTTCAACTGTCTGTATGGAAACATTTGTCCTCCTTTTTCATGCTTTTGGGTTTTTGTTTTGTTTTGTTTTTTAGAGAAGCCTGCTTTTGCTAAATCTCTAAATTAAGAGAAGAAATTAGAATTTTGAAAGTGGACATCAGTTTCTGAAATTTAGGAAAGTTTTCTCTTCTCGACAGGGAGAATGGGGCTGATTTATACAGTCAGCCTGTATGATGGAGCATGGGCAAGTATGCAACAGCAGCTAGGACAGAGGGAAGTTCAGGAGATAAACTGAATAAAAAACTTCAGCTGAGAAGGCAACAACTAAGACATTGGATCTGAAGTTACCAAAGATATACTAAGACTACTATCATGTTATCAAGGGTCATACTACAATGTATCTATCAAAGACTACTGAGATAATACTATGCAAGGGTCTTTGAACTGTCTGAATTTCAAACAAGTGAAATGTGTGCTTCTTTTATTTATTTATGTAGTAACCATCATACTTAATAAGAGTAAACTCTAATTTGTTTATAAGCTTTTTCTTTTTTAAAAAATCTAGCGATTTAGGGTCTTTTCCAAGTTATTTTGCTTAGAAGATACCATTTGCCTATCTTCTTTCTTCAATTTATTAAGAAATGCAATAGCTTTGTGATGTTTTTCTGCATGCCTGGTGCCAATAGTAAAATGTGTTTCATGAATTCCATAGAGCACATAATTCACTCTCTACTAACATCCAGTCAAAAGAAAGCATGTGGGATCTAAGAAATGATGCCAACTTTTCAATTCCACAAGGGAGGACCATGCAGGTTCAAACTGAAGAAAAGTTAGGAAAAAGCATCCATCTATCCCTAACATATTTAGACAGGGAGATCTAGAGCATGAAGAATATGTAAGTTCCTTAGAGTGATGACTAGCTGTCATCATAACAATGTGAAAAGAAGCAGAAGAGCGTTTTAGAAGATTTATGTGGTAATTGTGTTTAAACTCTGATAATCTAGATTGAACAGACTCCATTTCCTGAGAAAAACTAAAAGTGTATAGAAGAGAGACAAACAAAAAGGAAATTAAAAAAGGGGAAACTCCCTCCCAAAACTCAGAAAAAACCCATGCCCAAAACACATTCCCCTTGTAAATCACCAGCTGGACTTTTTTCATAGAAAGAGGAGTAAAGGTACTTTTTTATCTTTCAAAGAACTCTGATTATGATACTTTCTAGGTGATGTATTGCTACCCACGTTAGTTTTTAACAGTAGTCGTAAGTCTCTAAAATCAAGGAGATACGTTGTCTGATGCTCATGCCTATGAAGTACTTCAAAACAAAGCTATTACAAACACAAAAATTAATATCCCCATACTCTGGTCACCAGGAAAAAATGCTCTTCCCAATGTACATAGATATACCATGTTTTTTCATGAGATGTGCCCCATCACATTTTCTCCAGAAATATGGTTGGTAGAGAATAAAGAGAGGAATATTTCTTGATTTATGACTAAAATCAGAGGAAATCAGAAATACCAAAATTGAATCTTGTTGTTTTGCAAAAAAAGTTCTTTAAGAAGGGGAAGACTGGTTTGCTATATGAAAGGGTTAAAAGAAACAGCTACACAAAATGCAGAAAATGGGAGAAGTGGATTGTTTCTTATCACCACCAATAACAAAGCAGCAGTTTGGACCTGGCTTGTTTAATATTTCACACGAAGAATCCTCAGAGACTGACTTGACAGACACAGCATTTTTGGAGTAAACCAACAACTTCAAAAGCAGAGAGTCACTGCTCCAGATGGTACGCACACAGAAGTCTAAAAAAGCTTAACTGTGCAGTTACTGAGCCTACAACAGAATACAGTCCCTTGTTCTAAGCAGCCAAATGGCTCAGACACTTGTTAAGCAGAAATTTTAACTATGCATTGATTTCACTGAATCACACAGAATTGTTGAGGTTGGAAGGGACCTCTGGAGGGCACCTGGTCCCACCTTGCTGCTCAAGCAAGTCCATCACATAAGATCAGTTGCTCTGGACCATGTCCAGACAGCTTGTGAAGATCTCCAAAGAATGAAGACTCCACAAGTACTCTGAGCAGTGTGTGCCAGTTCCCACTCACCCTCATGGTAAAACAAGTGGGTTTTCCATCTGATTCTATCCATGTTAAGATGGAATCTTCTGCGTTTCACTTTATGTCTATTTGCCTCTTGTTCTCTTTTTATTATCAGTTTAACTACATGTTTTATCTCTAAATGTTACAAATGTTCCCTGGGAAATCTTAAACAAGTCAAGCATTTACATCAATACATGACAACTTGCTGGTCAGAAATAATTTAAAAATGGACTTAGAATACCATGAAATAATGAAACATACCCAGTATGGTGTAAAAAAATAAAACAAAAAAACCCAAAAAACAACAACAACAAAGCCACCAAAAAAACCCCAAACTTTCACTCAGTTCTTCATTTGAATTCCAAATGTCAAAATCATAATGAATAAAAGAAATTTGGAAACATGCTACATTCAGAATTGGAAAAGTTTGTTAATTTGGTTTCATATGGATGAGCCCATAAAGAAAGCAAAATATTGATGGAGAGGCAAAAAAGATATAACTCTCTCTCTATATATATATATAATATATATATATATATATAAAGTATAAATAAAAAAAGTATGTAAATATAAACACTTTGGTCTATGCTGCTAACTACATTTCTTAACATGTCCAGTTCCAAATGTAGAATCTTTCTATAACAACCAGGGTGAAGAGGTTTTCAACAACAGTGAGTTTCTGTAACTCCTTCTTCAGTCAAAAGAGATAATGAGAGGACTCTTAAATGTGTTGAATCATTGAGTGGACACAAATCTCTGTTTCTGAGAAAATGTGTTATTCATATGACTAATATTGCCTGTACAAGACAAAATAATTGGGAGTCAGGTTTTCTTATTTTTGAAGGCAATGCTTTTATGTTCTGCCAAACACCAGCAACTCCTAATTTATGGTTTACCAGAGTCATAACTTTTATCATAAAATGTCATCTACATACTGAAATTATCTGCTTCCCCTTTTCTTTTATTAGAAGAAACTGTATTTTCCTTTGGCCAAATACGATCATTATATTTAGATTCCTAGTGTGAAGCAGTTGTCAATTTCTTATCCTCAATAATAAAGCCAATGATGGTATGTATAGTAAAGTTAGCATTTTACATGTAAGATGGAAAAATGTCATTTCTTTATTGGATGCTGTGTAAATATGAGACATTTTTACAAATCATTTAACATTTGCTAGAAATGGAGTCAGGCCAGAAAGAAAGAAAAAGAGAAAGATGTCTAAACATAGAAAGTTTGTTCAGTAAATTGAAACTGAAGGTTGAAAATGGAAACTTTGATTTTAATCTAACTCAAAGGATATATTTTAGCTTTTTTTTTTAAAGGCAAGTTTTATGAAATATTTATCTTAAAAATGGATTATTTGCATACTCTGCTTTTTGTTCACCCCAGTCTTCTGATGTAATTACTGCTTAAGAAGACTGGGTTAAATATACAGTATTATACATTTGAAAGCCTTTGTCCTCATATATTACACTCAGGAAAGGTTGAAATACATTTTCAGCAACAGTCACTTCATGTACTGTGCAAACAACTACTTCATGTGACCTTTCAGAGGAAATATATTCCGTGATTGCTATAGTAATCCAATAAAAAAAGCAAAAGCAAAAGCAAAAGCAAAGCAAAGCAAAGCAAACCAAACCAAACCAAACCAAACCAAACCAAAACAAAACAAAACAAAACAAAACAAAACAAAACTCAAATTCTTTACATACCTTTCACAACATTTCTCAATGACAAGCTAAAGTCCTGTTCAGGTTGCCCTGTAAGATGATAAGTCAGCCTCAGACACTTCCAGCTTGCAATTGCATGGAGTATGAGATGCTGTAAAAACAATACCACTATTGTCATAAAAGACCTCGTATATGAAACATAAAATATGAATCAGCCTATTTAATATTCACAAGCTAAAAATCTTCTAAGCTTTAGCTAATTCAGTCATCAAGATATTCTGAAAACCCGAAAGAGCTTAAGTCCAGGATTTACGTGTTCAAAGTGGTTCTTTAATATTCCAGAATAAAATAGTAAATATCCTGCCACAATCATTTTTGCAAGTCCCTATAAGGTAATTCCATTCTTAACCAGAATAAGAAAGTAGTGTCATTTAGGGAGTTTGTGAGTGAGTTTACAAACCTGTTCATGCTATGCAGATTTTGTTGCACAGTTCAGTTTATGATTCAATACACAAAATAGTCAAGAACATAACAGCATATGAGTCATAGAGGAGACTCACACTATGTCTCATTCAGAGAAACATTTGATGATCATCATGAACAGATGATGGTTAGGTGTTATATAGATAATAAAAATGCTTGGGGATTTGGGATGTTGTTGGTTTTATTGATTGGAGGATGATACTGATGTTTCCACAATTCCCCCAGTAAATTAAATCATCCAGACCAAAATGAGGCTTTGAACCAAAAAAAGAGTTTTTCATTTTTTCAGAGTGAATGCTGTGATTCTCACTGACTAATAAGTTGAGTTGAATACCTACAAGAAACTCTGAAAATAAATTTTGGGCAAATCTCCAAAGTTTTAATTTGTACTTGGACTGAGTTAGCAGTCTATAAGATAAAGAAGGAATCAAAAATGTTAAATTTTTTTCATGACTTATATAATTGTGAAGGGTATACCATAATGAAATCAGGGTTCCGTGCCTCATCAGAGTTGTGAACTGATTTCAAATATCTCCTCTGGGTTCTGTTGCACATTGCCCTTTTATTGAAAGATTTAACTTCCTGAAGTGCCTGGCTACATTTAAAGGACTCTTGAATTAAGCCAGAGGAGAAGAAGATATAGAAAGCAAATAATGCTTATATGTTTAGTAATTAAGTAGTGCAACACTAAATATGCATAGTTAAAATTATTGGAAAAGTCATCTAATATTGCACCAATTTTATATAACTATATAAAAAAGCAATTGTTGTGCATATTTTTTTTAATTTCAAAGGTAAAATCCTGTGTCTAACCTTGACTTCATTGTTTCCCTAGATTTTATTGACCTTTAAGTATTAAGTCCAATAATGAAATATGTCCTAACAAAAAACAGAAAAAGAAAGTGTGTCCTTTTTGGAAAATATGTCTTTTGGAAAGAACTTTTCCATTATGCAGCCACAATATACTCTTAGCTGGAACAGCAACAGATTTAACAACAGGGTGAATGTTTTTCACTTTTCCTAGGTAATGAAAGTTTTAAAATCCCTATTATCAAAGTTCATTTTGTTGTGTAAGAATACAGGAGAGCAAAAAACACAAGGAAAAAAGAAAGTAAGACAATCATTTTGCAAGACTAGAAGAAAAGCTGGATGAGAATTTGTTTTACAAATCTTTAGAAATATTTTTCTTTCTCACCATCTGAGTGTTCACGTCTGTAAGACAGTTGCATACCCTTGTGCTTGTATGTAAATGCCATAAAGCCAGAAACTCCAAAAATATTTTATTAATAACTTAGTCAGTACCTCACTTCAGAGGTTTTTTCATGATCTTTGAAATACGTATGATTCTGGTAAAGTTATAAGAGCTATGTTATTTATTTTCATGAGCAAGCTGGTCTTCCTTAAGTTGACTAAGTTTTTTGCTGGTTACATGTACAGTTAAAAACTAATATATGTCTCCAGATTCTTTCATTTTCAGGATTCAGCCATCCTTTGCCATATTTTTTTATTAAACTGTGATCATGTTTTGCTTTTTATTTTAAAGACACAAAAACAATTGTTAGATATAAAATATAGAAAACATCTGTAAATTAATTCATCATACATTGTAACAGTACAAAAGCACTGTGGCAAACTGTAGTGCCAGAGAGGAATTTAGTCAAGTACAGATTTAGATATAATTGGCAGTTAGCTCGACATGCTTGTTTCTTCCAGTATAATATCCACTAAGTACCACAGGTAGAGGGTTATTTTGTTTTATGCTGCTTTTTTTTTTTTTTTAAACCATATCTGTGAGAAAGAGAGGGCAGAACAAGTTTTCTTCCCTTGTAAAGCCTCAAAGATTCAGAAACTGAGTGTCATTAACAAGAAATCTTCAAGGAAAAAATTGCCACTTAATGTCAATGAATGTACCTACTCATTTAGGATGTTCTGCTCACAATTTAGAAACTCTCATTTATTGCCTTTTGTTCATTATACCCTGGTCTAATTTCAAATCCATTCTAAATAATCAAATTCCAAAGAAATTTTTGATTCCCCTGTTCTCTCTATAACCTCGTGACAAGATGTAGCACTGCATGCTTCCCCAAGAAACTTTCAGTCACTCTCTCTGACACAGTCTGAGCCCCAAATACACAGACCCAGGTAATCCTATCCTACATGCATGCACATACATGGTCTGTATTCTCAAGCTTTGACATTTTTACTGGTCTATCTGTATACTCTTGTAGCCATGTGATTTCCTAATGATACAAAAATTCTAACTCATATTGATCCTACCTCCTACTGCCCTTCATTACATCCTTGGAGATCATTGTGCTCCTCTTAGAATACATTAGTCATTCATTACTAACTCCATAAAAGCCCTGGAGTCCTAGAAGAGAAGAGTCTTTTACCTTTCTGGTCTCTCACTATTAATAGATAACTCCCAGCTGCTATTTCATTTTTCTTCTGTCATGAAAGCTGTAACTACATGATTAAAATGGCATGCAGCTCTAAAACTACTATCAATTATACTAATTAAGGTAAAATAGAATGGAACAGCACCCTTTGTGGAAAACAATGAAAGCAATGTAAACCTCTATTAATTTAAGGACATCATATGTACATATGACAGTTTCTACAAATCTTATTATTAATTATTTTTAGGTAGTCTCTTTAAATGATTTCTCTAGGATGTATTTTGTTGTTTTCCATCTTAGAACAGAACCTTGTGTTTACCCAGGTGGGGATTTTTATTTTTCTTTAACTGTGTAGGCAGAAATGACCTCTTTTATTAGAAAATCTATTTTCTTGGGTTTTGTTTGTGTAAAGAAAGCTCATTATGAATTTTCAACATTTGCCATCCCTGCAGCTACAAGGAGAACAAGTCAAGGAGGACTTGACATACCTGTAAGAAATATGTTCTAACTAGGTCTAAAATCTAGTTTTACAATGGAAAATGAATGTTTCCTCTCAGTAGCTGTCCCTCAGTACTGTCGATCTGAAAGACACACTGTCGGAAATTACATTTAGAGGAAAAGAATATATATATTCTAAGAGACTTTTTGAAGGAAATTAATGCTCTGAATTCCAATTTCTAGCATGCAAATTATTTTCATTCCGATTGAGAAAGAAGAAGCTCAAATTTGACTAGGAATTAAAAAATAAAACTAACCACCAAACAATCAGACTTTAAATATTTCAAATTATTTATTAAAAATGATGACATTTTTATCTCTACTGAGAGATCTTATCTAAGCCATAATGTATCTCCTCATCTGAATGCAGTCATCTTTGAGTAAACAGTCATTCTGCTTAACCAGTAGGGGACTGCAAGGAAGATATTTTTCATTTTAAAGGATACTCAGAACTGGAACATGCTTCCTGTCTTGGTATCAGCAGTGTTCAGTCCTGACCATCACAGTGAACTGCTTTTTTTCTGCATGTCTGTGAGCAGGGTTCTTGAAGGCAGCTGAAAGAAATTATTCATCATGGAAAGCTACTGTGCACAAAAAATATCATCCTTGAACACAATAATCTTGATGAACAGTTCTTTAAATAAAACCATGGCTAGTTCCAAGTACAAAACTGTGTTTCACAATGGAAAATAAGAAATACCAAGTAGGAATCCTTTCTTTTTCGGCTTTTGAAGCACAATCATTGCCTCTCTATGAGTGCTTCTAACTATCGCTTCTAAGTGTTGAGTAATGTAAACAGAAAGAGAATGAAGATGAGGAGTTTAAAAGAGCTGCTTGGGAGAATAAAGGATCATAGGCAGCAGCAATGACTCATTGTAGCACAAAATGCTCAGTGGTTAGATTATTCAGACTAGACAGGTGTTGTAATTAAAAGAAGTTACCATTCATCCCTGACAACATCCCAAAGAACTTTTCTTGATGAGCATGAATGTATTTTTAGTGATCAAAAATTCAGAAATGTCTTCCTTTTAATGTCTTCTAAATGACCCCAAATTAACCTATAAAGACATTTCACTCACAAGAGATCTTTAGGTACACAGTGAAAGTTTCAAATGAAATTTTGACACAGCCTCATTTCATCTACAAAGACACAACTGAATTGAAACAAATAGAAGCCACACTAGTTTAAATCTGCAGGGGATTCAGCCTCGCCTAACTTGAAGGCAATAACTAACATTTTGTTATTGATTATGTATTCCCTATCACCTTGAGGCAAAGCTAAATAAAAAGGTTGAGAATTTTTATACTAGTATATTAGTATATTTTTTACTAGTTCTATAGATTTAGGAACAGGCTTCATTTGGTAGACCTTCTTTCTAACTTTTTTTTCACCAGCATCCCACTCTGCTGTGCACTGGTGCAGCTTCACCTCAAGTCCTGTGTGCAGCTTTGGGTACCACAGTGTAAAAAATGTGTTAAGGCATTAGAAAACTTCTGAAGAAGAGCTATGAAGATGGTGAAGGGTCTAGAAGGAAAGCCACATGAGGAGTGTCTGAGGTCACTTGGTCTGTTCAGCCTGGAGGAGTCTGAGGGGAGACTTCATCCCAGTCTAAACTTCCTTGTGAGGTGAAGAGGAGGACCAGGCACTGATCTCTCCTCTGTGGTGACCAGTGACAGAACCTGATGGGAAGCCATGAAGTTGTGTCAGGGGAGGTTTACGTTGGATATCAGGAAAAGGTTCTTCACTCAGAAGGTGTGGCGACTGGCACAGGCTCCCCAGGGAAGTGGTCACAGCACCAAGCCTGACAGAACTCAAGCATCTGGAGAGTCCTCGGAGGCACATTGTGGCTATTCTGTACAGGGCCAGGAGCTGGACTTTGATGATCAGGATATTATATGATTCTATGATTCTCATGTAGTATTTTCTATTTTTGAGGTTGGACTAGATTACCCACCATGGTCCTTTTCAACCTTACTCTTTTGTGATCCTGTTAGTCTGTGATTTTCTGTTTCTTATCTATTCAGGAACCATCTAGCTAATGCAGCCTTAAAGTAATTTTTACAAAAATGCAATTTTAAAAATGCAAACTTCAATCACAGCTTAGGGGTCACATGGCAACAGAAATAATGACTGACAAAAAGACCTTAAGCATGGAGGTTGACCAAAGGTCTGAAATGACACCTTGGAGTTCTGAAATATGAAGTAAGTAAACATTTCATCCAGCTCACAAAACAGACTTAGAACTTACCTTCAGTTTTTGGTGAATCCACAAAGAACATTTTATTTCAGCTGCTGAGTTCAGTTCATGTTAATAATTTTAAGCCAGTTGAATGCATAAAGGGGAAAAAAGCTCAAACATCCGTCTTGTCAATAAGTAATGTGAAGATTAATTTTAATAATTTTATAAGAGATATTATTTATATCAACTTTGAAAGTTCATAAAAGTCAGACAGTTTTGATTTGCTTATGTTAGGGTTGTTTTTTTTGTTTTTCTTTTTTTCCCCAGGGGGCTACTTTTGGGCTGCACATATCTAACAGTAGCAAACAAATTGACAGGGGAAACTCTAATGACAAGTTTTATTTGTATGCACGGTGATATTATACAGTCTATTTAAAGCCTGCAGTTGGACTTAGACAATTAACAGACTTTGTTCCTACCTTTTGCCACAGGGATGAATTGCAGCCACACTGCAAATTTGATTGTGCACAGGGACCGTGTGGGAGGAAAGCTGTGTAGCTAGAGGCTCAGAGTGCACCTTACTGAGACAAAACAGAAACAAAATGACAAAAATACAAATAAAACATAAATCTGGTAAAAACTGAAAAAACACATGGGATGGGAAGGGGACGGAGACATGAAAGAAACTCTGTACTAAAGCAACAGATTAATTGTTTCAAATAATATTCCTTTATGTGTTACTGGTTTAGACCTTTCATGGAAATGAAGAAATGATTGCAAGGAAATTATAATAAAGAATTCTCTCATCTAATTAAAAATTAGGGGAAACTGATTAACGGAAAAATTTATTGAAGGAAACAAAACTGGGTTCACCAATTCAATACACAGAAAGCAAAAATAGGTATGAAGATTAATTTTAAAGAAAGGTAGCAAAGGTCATACAGATTATTAATTACAGAAAAGAAAAGATAAAATAGGATTCAAACTTTATTAAGCAGATCCAAAGCAGATGAAGAGGAATATATGAGTCATTAACTTCAATAAGAAAACTCAGAATAGACAATATTTATATAATTTTGTAACTTAAAGTAAGGCAGAAAATAAACAAAAAAGAGACTAATTATTAACCGTACCCAAAGCAACATTATATCATAAGGTATACTTTAGAATCCATTTTGGGATTTTTTTAGATTAAAACCAGATTAATATGGAAAACATGAGTCTGTTTTGGTTTAGCAGTGGGGGGGGGGGGGGAAGCCTCTACCTATGAAGTCAGCTTGACATCATTTCAAACAACACCTCAGACATGTAGTTTAAAAAGGAAGAAAACATATCACTGTAACAAAGTTATTGTGTCCTCAAAAAGCAGAAGATTCATGGACCCAACAATATATATAAAGGACTGGAGAAAGTCTTTACATCTAAGAAAGACATGCTTTACAGAGCACATTGGGTTTGCATGGTCAGGTTTTTGCAGTGGCACATGGGACCTGCAGGGGTGGCTTCTGTAAGAAGCTGCCAGGGGCTTCCTCCATGTGATGCAGAGCCAATCCTAACTGGCTCCAAGATGGACCTGCTGCTCGCCAAGGCTGCAACAATCATCAATGGTGAGAATGCCTCTGTGATAACATATTTAGGAAGGAAAAGTTATTGCTCAGATATAATTGTGGCCAGAGAAAAGTGGGGTGGGAACACGTGACAGGATCAGCTCTGCAAACACCAAGGTCAGTGGAGAAGGAGGGCAAAGAAATGCTCCAGGTGCCAGAGCTGTAATTCCCCAGCAGTCCATGCTGCAGATCATGGTAAAGCAGCTGTGCCCCTGCAGTCCCTGGAGGTCAATGAGAGGCAAAGATCCACCTGCAGCCCACGGGGCATACCCACATCAAAGCAGTTAAATGTATGAATGGAGGCTCATAAACCCATGCTGGAACGGGCTTCTATCAGGGACCTGCAGACCTGCAAAGAGAGGAGCCCGTGCTGGAACAGGTTTCCTGGTAGGACTTGTGACCCCATGGGTAATGAATACATTGCAGCAGTTTGTGAAGAACTGTTTCCCTTGGGATGGGCTTACACTAGGAAAGTTCACGTAGCACCGTCTACCATGGGAGGGATCCTGCACTGGAGCAGAGGGGTCTCCTCTTCCTGAGCAGCGGCAGAAACAACCTGTGATGAACGGCCCATAACCCCCATTCCCTGCATCCCCGTGCTGCTGGAGGAGGAGATGTAGCCCAAGAAGGAGGAAGGAATGGGTCAAGGGAAGGTGTTTTTAAGATTCATTTTACTTCTCATTACTCTGCTCTGATTTTGTTAGTGATAAATTCATCCAATATCCCCAAGTTGTCTGTTTTGTCCATGACAGCAGCTGGTGAGTGATCTCTCCCTGTCTTTACCTTGACTCACAAAGCATTTGTTATATTTTTTCTCCTCTGTCCATTTGTGGAGGGGAGTGATAGAATGGTTTCATGGGTCATGGCTTAACACTGGTTTTTAGTTAAAGAGGAATACTGCCCTGTAAGGACCTGATAATTTCCTGTGGAAGGGAGAGGTACCTATCAGAGACCAATTTTTAGAAACTGATATATTTTTTAAGCATTGAGGAAGTGTCCTGGTTTAGGACAAATTAGGAGGAAAATCTCCACGAGGAGACAAACCTCCACTACCCCTTCCCCCCAACCCCGGGTTCGGGAAGGAACTCCTCGGAGGAAAAGTGGAAAAAAC
>VZUI01092940.1:0-14174 GCA_013401135.1 Cettia cetti | reverse complement strand
ATCCATCCATCCATCCATCCATCCATCCATCCATCCATCCATCCATCCATCCATCCATCCATCCATCCATCCCCTTGCACCCTATTTGAGTCCCTCTGTCCCCTCACTGAGCCCCTCTAAACCCTCTGAGCCCCCCCTGCATCCCACTGAGCACCCCACTGCACCCCAGTGTCACCCCAGCTCCAGGCAGTGCCAGCACTCCCCTCTCCCAAGCCAATACACACTCCAGGCCTGTGAGCTCCCTATCCCCTGGGCCCCCCCCAAAGCTCCCTTGGGAGCCCCCAAACATCCCTGGGGACCCAAGGTTGGGGCAGCACCCACAGGAACCTCTGCCACCCCCGTGTGCTCGCAGGAGCACCGCCAAAGACACCGGGGACAGGGTGGGAAGAGGGGTCTGGGGGGACCTGGGAGAGCCTTTTTCCTGCTGGGGTGCCCCGGGGTGCTGGGACCCCCTGCTCTGCACATCTGGGGGTGCCGTGCTCGCCCCACTGGGCAGCCCTTCCCTTTCCTCTGGGCAGCAGCACCCCAGGGAAACAGGGAACAGAAACCCGGCTGGCAGGGGGGGCACGGGTCTGCCTGGGATGGCTCTGGTGGCACTGCATGGCTGTGGCACAGCACAGATGCCACCAGGGCTGGGGGTCACCCTGCCCACAGTGCCAGGGAGTGGCCCGCTCCGGCCGTTAGGAATTATTTGGTCTTTTCTGTAATTTTTGCATTTTTCCCCACTTTTTTTTTTTTTTTTTGGCTGCTTTTTCCTAATTTTTTGAATCTTGCCTCCATTTTTGCCTCACTTCCCTCATGTTTGGCTCCTTCCAAGTGTGGACAGACGTTGGGGACAGAGCACTGTGGCACCAAGAGGGAGAAGATGCTGCAGCTGTCCAGGTGCTGCAGTAAAACAAGGGAAACTGAGGCACGGACATTGAATTTGAAGTGAAACAGTGTGGCTACCCCCCTTCTTAAGATATTTTTCCCCCAAAACACCCCTTGCAGGTGTTGGCAGGGCATTGCTAAGGGCTGTGCCCAAGGCTACCTAGGCCCTCAGCTATGGAGGGCACCCAAAAAAGGAGGAGCAACCAAAAAAAAGAAGGGATTCCCCCCCAAAAAAGGGCAAATGAGGAAAAATACCCTCTTTATAAGAGGGAAACAGCACTGAACCCCCCTGCTGCTGGGTTTGGAGGGATTAGAAAGCTGGAGGAGAGGAGGAAAACTCCCTCCTGATCCCAGGGAAAAGCCAGACACCAGAAAATCCCCATCCCAACTGTATCCAGGGCCTGCAGCTGCCCATAACCCCCAATCACAGTCTGCCAGCACCCACCAATTAATGAAACCAATTAATGAAACCACACTGAGACCCTCAGCCTCAACCAGTTTCTGTGCCCAGGACATGTTCCTACCTCATTGTCTGTCCGGGTGGGTCATCCCAAAAGTCCCTTTTCTCACCCCAAAACCCCATCATGGGCCAGCTCTTGGGGTGATGGGGTTGGCACCTCCCAAATCCATAGGAGCCGGTGCTCTGCTGCCACAGCGATGGGCACTGGCTGAAACCCGCTGGGAAATGAGACTTTCAGGGGAGAAAAGGAGGGTGTCTGTGGTGTTGGGAGGGGACAGGATGGAGTCACCCTCATCCCAGAGGTTTCAGGTGCCCGCAAATGAGGAACAAGGATCATGAGAGAGAAGTGGGGCTGCTCTGTGGCCAGATGGGGAAGAGATTAAAAATAATCACCAGCAGCCGTGAGCTTCCCCCTGCATGTGCCCCCTCCAACCTCTTTGCTTTCAAACCAAGCCCTTCTCCAGTGGAATTAGCTTTAATGAACACCCTGCTATTGATTTGAAGGGGGATTCTGCAAGCTGGATACAGTGGGAAAAGCTTTTGGATGTTGCTGCCCTCGAATAGGATGTGGGGGAGGACTTCCTCCCCTGGAAATCTTCCTCCAGGGTTTATCTTTCCCATCCTGGTCTTTGTGGCTGGCTGGCAGCGCTGGCAGGGCTGGGTGGAAGTGAAAGCTCCAGCTCAGCGAATTTCAAAGAGCATGAAGGGGGGATGCTCCATCCTGCGTGTCACTTGGTGGCCAAAGCCACCACATCCTTATCCCCAAACACCTCCTGGCTGGTGCCAAAATATCTTCAGGTGCCCATCTGCCCACTGGGGACCCAGGCTTGGACGTTTTGAGGGAAATCTCCATTTAGTGAAGCCTGAGGGTGGGAAAATTTGGACAGCATTGGGAATTTTGGGGTACTAAACCGAGATTGTTGGGAATGGGGCACAGGGTGCTGGCAGAGCCACTCTGTCCGTGGGTGACCAACTTCATCTTCCCACAATTTGGTGCCCCATCATAAATCAGCACCTCAGGGAGGCTTTGGGCAGCCTGGGCTGCAACTCCCTGCTGGAAAGGGAATGATGGGTACAGGGAGGGTGCAATGGGCTGTCCCAGTCTCAGCTGGCCTGTACCTCTATCCATGTAAATACAAATCCAAATATAAATACACACCTCTATACATAAATACATGTCTTCACATCTCTCCACATATACATCTCACTGCATCCAACCATATCTATGGCTTTCCACACACACACAAACTTCTACACCCTTGTACACGAATATACGTCCCTGAGCACGTCGAGTCACACTCATGGTGATACATAACTCCATGCATACATACAGAAATATATTTATATTACACACATGTCTATGCAGACCTGCTCATCCATGGGAATATATTTATACCTCTGGAAGTATATATGCACAAATACATATAAATATATATAAAAGGTAGAGGCCAGGCTACCGGCACCCACAGCAGAGGTGCCAAGGAACACCAGGTCCCTCGAGCAGATTTAAGCACATTTATGTGCAAAACAACTTCTGGCACGGCGCTGATCCCTATGGATGCCTGAGGGATGCAGGTGCGTCCCGGGTGCACCCCAGACCATGGGAGCAGAGGGGCAGGGGAGAATCCACCCTGTGCCAGCCCTAGCAGTGGGATCAGAGTGGGATTTTGAGCCCTGCTCCCTGGGAAGAGCTGCCAAACCTCCCCAGGAGCAAAGTCCGGCAGTTTCCATTTGGAGTGGCTCTGGGATGACCCCAGATCCCAGCGAAAGCACGGGCATTCTCTGGGTCTGACCCCATTCTCTCCTGTTCTGCCTCATCCTGCCCAGTTCAATTCCATCTGTTCGGGTCCAGTCCTGCCCATCCTGCCCCCATCCTGCCCAGTTTGGTTTGACCCTGCTGGATCCCATCCTGAAGGGTTCAGCCTTACCCCCTCGGCTCTGATCCTGCCCGGTTCACTCTGGCCCACTCGGATCCCATCCTTTCCCCGTTCGGCTTGTCCTGTCCCCCCCTCCCCATTCGCGGCGCTTACCGGCGGCGGGATGTGCCGGGAAAGAGCGGGTTCACTCCGACCCTGTAAGGTCCCATCCAGCCTGTCGGGTCCCTTTCTACCCGCTCCAGTCCCATCCTGTCCGGTCCAGTCCCGTTTTACCCCGTCGGGTCTAAGCCTGTTGGGTCCCATCCTGTCCGGTCCAGTCCCATCCCGTCCTTCCAGCCCCATCCTGCCCGCTTCACTCTGCCACCCTTGAATTCCATCCTTTCCCGGCCCGGCTTGTCCCGTACTCCCGGTACGCGGCACTCAGCACAGCGGGATGCGCCGGGAGGCAGCGGCTCCGCTCTGACCCTCTGCCCCTCCATGCTGCCCTTTCCAGCCCCATCCCGCCCGGTCCAGCCCCATCCTTCCCAGCCCACCAAGATCCCATCCTGCCCGCTTGGGTCTGACCCTTTACATCCCAACCTGCCCGGTTCGCTCCGACCCTGCTGGGTCCCATCTCGGCCCGGTTCGGATGATCCCGTTCCCGTTGGCGGCACTTACCGGCAGCGGGATGCGCCGGGAGCCCGCGGCACGGAGCGCTCGGAGCCGCCGCCGCTCCGCCCCGGGGCCGCCCCTCTCCGCCCCGCTCCGGCCCCGGCACCTGCGGGAGGGCCCCCATGGGGCTGGGGAGGGGTCACAGCTGGGCTGGGGCGAGAAACAGCTGGGCTGGCGGGCCAGCATGCGGGGCTCCCGGGCAAACATCTGGCGCAGGACCTTGGGCGAGCATCTGTATCCAAACGGGTGTCGTGGGGCTCCCGGCAGCCCCGAAATTGGGATTTGCAGGGTGGGATGCCCACGCTCTGGGGAACAGCTGGGTTGTCCTGGCCCTGGGTGCGGGGGACAGGGTCTCCCTGCGGCACCGGGCGGCAGCCGAAGGGGTCGGTGCCTCCCGTACTCATTAACCAGGCGGTCAAGGCTCCGCGCTTCCTGAGCAGGGCAATTAAAGAGCAATAAGGCAAAGAACCCCGGGGGGAAGGGTTGCGTGTGGAAGGACAGATGCATAAACATCACTGGGATGCTGGGATTCGGCGGGATGATGGGCTTGAGCCTTCCTTTCCCTGGGAGCCCTCCAGAATTGCTCCCTGCTTTCTCTCTGAGGGCTTGTGATGGGTCTCGGTGGACCGGGAAGGGAAGAGGGTGGTGAAGGCACTGCCCAGCTGATGGAACTCCATACGGGGGAGCTCCCCAGTGTCACCTTGCTGAGCAGGCACCCGAACGTGCCGTGAGAAGGTTTGGGTTGTTTCGAATAGACGGCAAAGGGGCATGAGGCATCTGGATCCTGCTGCAGTGGACAACACGGGCTTGCATCGATCCTGGCACGAGCCCACGGCCGAGCTGGGCAGCGTGGCCACGGGAGAGATGGGCTCTGGCAGGATCTGACAGGAATATTTGAAGCCACAGCCAGGCTGGAGCCATCCCTCACATCCCAGGGCTGCCCGGGCTTGTGGGGTTGGGCTGGCCATGGCTCGGTGCCCTGGTGAAATTCCCCGCTCCCTCAGCCTCCATGGGGAGAGGAAAAGTGGGGGGAAATGTGCTTTTCCCCAGAAAACACTCCTTGTGCAAACAAGCCCAACGTCCTGGGATGGGGAGCCCAGGACTTCCCGCAAGCATCCAGGGAATGCAGCTGAGGATGGATGCAACTCATTCCCCCAGTGAACTGACAGTGAGGGCATCTATCCCAGCTCCAGTGCTGCCTCTGGCTTTGGGGAAGGCTGGTGTCCTCCTCCCTCCCGGCATGGAATGTCCTTGCAGGTCCCCAAGGTGAACAGCCGGCTGTCCTGCTGTGGGGACACTGTAAACACTGCTGGGAGTGTTAAAAAACAGAAAATAGAATAGTGGCTCCTGGCTGCCTGCCAGCTCCAAACGCCTCCACTGAGCCACAAGCCCAGCCCTAGAGCACCTGTAATTAATGGGAAATCCCTAAAAATGACATTTTGGGGGCTGGGCAGGGATAGGAGAGGCAAATTTGAAGGCATTAGCTGGGTCTAAATAGAAAGATTTCAAGCAAAGCCTTGTTTTTATACCTCTTTTTATTCACACAAAAGGATCATTGGGAAAAATAAATGGGGAAAGGGACTAGCCTGGGTTCCTCTTGGAGTCTGACTGAGTGAATTAATCCTTGGCAAAAAGGCCTGGCACGGTGGCTGCTTTTGAGTTTCCGAGCCCCCGGTTTCTGTTCCTCCGGCTGGATGCTGCCAGTAACTGCATTAGCTCCTGAGTGCAGGTGACCTTTGCCACTGCTGCTCCCAGGGGAATTGCACCTTCCCACCGGTATCCAGGCCTCCAGCAGATTCCAGGATGGTTGGACGTGGACAGGACAGTCTGTGGTCAAGGCCAGGGATTTGGAAATGGGACCATGGTCTTTCAACGGCTGCAAAACCTCTTGGAGGTGAAAAGCAGCATTCTTCAAATGCTGAAGCTTTGAGAGAGCCTCGGGGCTGGGATGTCCCCACCACCAGACACTGGCTGTCCCCAGGAGGAGGTTCCTCAGGGCTCTCAGGTTGTTCCCCAGCACAGACAGGCAGGGATCAGGCTGGGTCCCTTCTGCCCCGGGCTCCGCCGCGTCTCACCAGACCGGAGACGTCTTGCATGAGGAATTTCATTACATCTAAAAGCTATTTATAACGGAAATGGAGTTAATCTCTCATGTCCTGACAACTCCAGCCTGCCAGGGAGGTGAATCTGGTTGAGCTTGCTCATGAGGAGCTCACATTTGATGACAACTTTCTCTTTTTAAACCAGCTTAGAGGATATGGTCACCCCAGACTTCTCCATGGACATCTGCTATCCCGGCACCTTCTGAGTCCCTGGATTTTTGGCAGGAAAGGTGTTCGGTGCAGAAAGTCTCATCTCCTGAGATCCACTCTGATGGACCCTGCACCTTCTTGCTGCAACCAGAGCTCACCGCAGCCAGAGCAGTGCAGCCAGCTGGGGAGAATTCAGACAAGTCCTCTCGCTGCTGGACTCCTGAGCTGGAGGAGCTGGTCACCCTCCACTGCCGTGAGGGGACCTTCACAATTTGGGGTGAACTTTCCCTCTTCGAGGACAGAGCTGGGATGGGGACGTCTCCAAACTTTTCATGGCTGAGTGGAAATCAAATGCCTCCAGGTTGGCCACAACCCCTCCTTTGGCTCCTTGCCCGCCATCCTGAAAAACCTTTTGTGTTTTCATCTCTCTGTGGCTCTTCCCATCCAGAGAGACAAAAGGATGTCAAAAGCGGGCTCAGATCCCTGTGGGGACCTGGACGATCTGTCTATTCTGCCTGGGGATGATGGTGGAACACCCCACATCCCTTTGGATCACCAGCTCCTCTTTCCAGGCCTCATCCACAAGAAGGAATAAAGAGCACAAGGCACACAGGAGCTGGAGGTGCCTTTGGGATTTCCCATCCAGGAAAGATTTAAAACAACTGCTCCCAGCTCATTGTTTCCTTATCAGTTTGTTTGCTTTGGCTGTTGGATCCGAGGCAGTCCTGCAGCTGGAGAGCCTTTTCCTCTGGTAAATTACCGACCCCAATTACAGCAAGGGATCAAGTGTGGAAATGCTGGTGGAGATGTCTGCACCATCCCAAAGAGATCACACAGCCAAGGGGTAAAAACAGTTATTTTGAGGTTGAAAGCCAGCACCTCAGGGATGAGCCGCCCTGAGGAACTCCATGGTCATGGTCCATCACCATAAACCAGGGCCAAACACAGCTGTCCCAATTTGCCACCATGTGGGCACCCAGCACTCTGATCTTATGGATAGGTGGAGACAGCACAAGGATGGGATAGGTTGAATTGCACCAGGAATTTTGTGCAACACAAATGAAATATTTTACATTAAAAACTACGTGGTGCAACTTCCTGTTGCCTCCATGGGAACCCTGTGCTCAGTTCTGCACGCAATAAGGAATTTTCCATGTGACTTCCAAACCATGGATGGAATCACCCAGCTGGATTGATGTGCAATTTTTAATCTGTGCAGTGAGTCTGTGCATTTCCATGATGTGAATTTTCTTAAGTCATTTTTCAGGTCAATTTATGTTATTTCCTCATTAATACCATTGGATGCAGCGCTGTTGACTCAGTTTGCCCATCCCCTTGCCAAGGGCTGTAAGGACGGGGGTTCTTGAGAACCCAAAATATCTTCAAGGCATGAGGCATCTCCCAGAGGGACCAAAGCCTTCCAGGAACTCAAACTCCAAACAGAGAGCATTTTCCTCCCAGGAGAAGACAGGGATCTGCTCAAGTCTTGGGCTGGTTCTCCTTTTCCTGCAGGAGGGTCCATCACATCCAGCCACCACAGCAAATATTTAAGACACACTTACTTCCCTGTTCCTTCCACTGCAGAGGAAACCAAACCGGACATTTATTTCGGGAAAAAAGATCTCTGTTTCATGTCTGGCATCACTGGTGATGTTTTCTGTGGGGGCTACTCATATGTCTTTACTTCTCCCTTTCGATTCTGCTTCTCAGAAAATCATGCTGTGCCCTTGAAGAAGATGAAAGGGGAAGGCATCTCCCAAGTGATTTTTTTTTTTTTTTAATTCCAAGAATTGGTCTCTTTGTCATAAGAAGGAAAATACTTTGTTTCCTTTTCTTTTTTTCTGTGGAAGAGCAGAGTTACAAAAGGAGGTGAAATTGACTCACAGTTTTCCATCATTCACAGGTGGGCAAAAAAGCCCTCCACCAGTGCTAAACCAAATGTGATGGTAACATTTTATAGGAAGATTTTGGAGATATCCCAGGTGGTAATACCCCTTGATTCAGGGATAAGAGGTTTTTCTGCTCTGCTTGCTGGGAGATGACTGACCCACCACTTCTGGGAGGTTTTACCAGGAGCAGCCCCGCAGAGGGACACTTCCATGTCCTCCATTCCCAAAGGGGAATTATTGCCATTTCTTCCCCTGCCTCATCTA
Source organism: Cettia cetti (assembly GCA_013401135.1). Classification (NCBI taxonomy): domain Eukaryota; kingdom Metazoa; phylum Chordata; class Aves; order Passeriformes; family Sylviidae; genus Cettia; species Cettia cetti. The sequence goes on along the minus strand of VZUI01092940.1, from coordinate 5,911 downwards.
CCAGGAAATCCCTTGGATCTGCTCCTGTGCAAGCAGAGAAGGGCTCAAAACTCCAGCAAACCCACTCAGGGCTCGCTGTAGGTTTTGCTTGGTGTTACAGGCAACAGCAGGAGCAGGAATCAGGGGTCTGGGGGCAGCTCTGTGCCCAGGATAAGGAGGGGGACAGGAATGGCTTCCCAGGATGGGCTGGGTTTTTGCAGGGACGTGGTGCTGGTGCAGCAGTGCTGGGAGCAGCATTACCTTGGCAGCACCTTCTAAACAAAGCTCAGAGCAGAGCCAGTGCCCAGACACTTCATCCAAACACCGTGGGGGAAACCATAACAAGGAAAATGCAATCCTGGGGGGTCCTGGCCATCAATTGTCTGCGTTTGGGCTAAACCAGCACAGCTGCTGAACCTTCTCTTTTGATGTGGTGGCTTGCACGTGCTTGGGGTTTGGGTGGGTGGTATTCGGGTGCCAGGCCAACACAGGAGGGTGGCCAGGAGATGTACATGGATGCTCAGGAGATGCTGATATGGATGTCAGGGGTGTCTTTGGGGGGCTCTAAGACCATCCTGAGCAAGGAGGTCTGTGCCTGTCACTGCTGGGAGTGACAGGGTGGGCCGGGAAGCTCCTGTGCTGACCCCAGTCTGTGCCTCAGTTTCCCCAGTTGCACAAAAGAGTGAACGTCCAGCTTTCAACTTCCAGGTCACAGCTATAAAACCCTCAAACAGAGAGCTGGAAGGTTGTATCCCACGTCTGCCATAGGTGAAAGCAGCAGGCAGGGCCCTCCTCCCCTCGGCCCGCCCATCCTCTGCCATCCGGGACACCTGAGACCTGCCCCAGCCAAAAATGCTCAAGCAGGTCCATCCCGTTGGGGATGTGTTGCAAAACCGAGGCACTGGCTGAGTTCTGCACCCCGGCAGGGAGGGAGGAGGGGAATCTGATGGGAAACAAGATCAGCTCGTTGCCCTGGAGCTTGCGTGTGCTGGCAGGCTCAGGAGCAGTGGGTGACCTCACTCACAGCACCTTTTGCAGTGTCTCAGCCTCTTGAATTTGTTTTTAAAATCATTTTCCGGCAAACGGGGCTCTATTCTATTCTTTTCTATTCCAAGTTATTATGTTTAATCCCTTTACTCAGGCCAGGAGCTGCCGGTGCCTGGGTCACCCTCTCTCCGTGCACGTCAAACCAAGAGTCCTGATCTCAGCAGGGTGGTGACTCCTCCAACCAAAGGGATAAATACCCAGACAAATCTGGCATAAACAGAGAAAATTATGAAATGGTTTGATTTAATACATCCAGTAAATCTCGGCATTCTCACTTCCTTCCCGTTATTATCTGATGTGTCTTCTATTCCTGGCTACTCAGAGAAATTTGCTCAAAGGAAAACCAAACAATAACAGACAGGAGATTAAAATAAAACCCGAGAAATAACAGGAATGGTGGACAAGAGGTTGGTTGGGTTTCCAGGAAGGTTCAAGAGAATCTCCTGTGCAGGGATGTGACTGTGCCGTGCTCCAAATCCCCATTGGAGGGGGAGGTGAAGGTGCTGTGTTCCCCTCACGAACAACAGCTGGGCTTTGGAGTCCTTGGTCCAAACAGGCTCATCTCAGCAGGGTGGCTGGAGAAGGAGCCCTGGGATGGCCTCTGGAATGTGCTGTGGTGGGCTCTGTCCCTGACACGTGCCTCTGAGTATGACTTATCCCACCCTTGTCATCCAGAGGCCAAGACAGGCTGAGACCAGGCGGCTGTAATTAAGCAAATCATTAAATCTCTGTTTTCCAGGCACTTGGACATCTGGTTGTTAACCCAGCCACGAGAGGAAATGCTGGTTTTCTCCCCCAGGATGAGAGCAGGTGCAAACCACCCTTGGCTAAACAGGACCACTGAGCACGACACACCCTGTGGTCTCCTCTCAGCCTGGCACACCTGGACGTGCCTCTCTGCTCTGTTCCAGAGTGAGGACTGAGCTGCATCCCATTTCCTCCCCAGTGAGTGGCCAAATGTCCCACTCTCTGGGGTTTTAGGGGTGCTACGTGGCCCACGAGCCTACACAGCAATGGTCTGGTCTCCCAAACTGGGAACCTCCAAGGAGAGCACTTCTCTGTGTTGGTGTGTGCACAAGGCTTTCAGTGTGCAAACAACCCGCACAGCTCAAGGGCTTGGCTCCTACTCTGCCAGCTCCTGGATGTGTTCCTCCACTGGTTCTTCTCCCTCTTCCTCTCTCTGTGTCCCAGCAGCCCTGCCCCTCCCTCCTCTCTGTGCTCATTGTCCCTTGCCAGGCGTTAACATGGGAGAGCTCCCAGGGGTCAGGGACATCCCCTTGTCACTCCCCAGGGGTTGGGGGCCTGTGTGCTGACAGGCTGACTCCTCTGGGCACCTTCCAAGCTGATGTGTCCGGGGGCTTGTGTTCCTCCCTTACATTCCCAGGAATTCTTTGTTGGTGTGCAGGCCCTGGAGAGAACAACCATGTTGTTTCTAGGACTCTCACACAGGTCCTAGGACAGTCACAGAGGTGCTGTGATTATCACATTGTGCTGGATTGTCACATTGTCCTAGGACTGCCATGTATTTGCTGTCACATTGTCCTAGATTGTCATCACCCTGGAAGATACATCCTCACCAGCAGGCAACATTAAAGGGGTCACTGATGTGGTGGTGAAGGCAAAGGGCCTGGCTTCTCCTCCTCTTCCTCCTCCTCCTCCTCAGGTGGTTAATATTGATTTGGTTTATGAATTAACTTCCCTCTGAGCGAGTCGGCAGAGCCGGAATGGGGACATTAAACAAAAAGCTGGTGGTGGCCTGTGACTCACGCCCTGGCCCTGGGCCAAGGCAGGCACAAAAGCAGAGGCCTCGGCAGAGCCTTGGGAATTGATGACTGTTCAAATCCACATCGTCCTGGAGAAGACACCGTGTGGGTCCTCTCACTAATTTTGGCTGGGGCAGGTGAAAAACTTCTCCCCTTCCCAGCTCTGGTGCTCAGGAACTCTGCTCCTCACCCAGAGCAGAGTCAGCAGAACAATTCATGGAGAGATTCCACTGGGAGGATAAACCTTGTCCGTGAGGGCCCACAGTGCCACAGACCTCACCCCGGATTTGGGAAGGTCCCTCTCCTGCTCCTGCACGGGATGAGGCAGCCCTGTCCTGCAGATTCCCAGAGGTCTCTATTTTTGAGGAAAATTAGTAAGAGTTGATTGTCCTTTTGGGTAGGAATGGATCAAGGAAGTTTTAAATAGTAAACCTGTCCTTTCCTTTAGTTATTTCCCTCTGTATTCCCCCTCCTGGCTGCTAGGAGGTTTGTAAACATTTATTAAATTCTGCTTTGACATGTCACGCTGAGTATTTCCTTTTGGCCAGCTTCTTACACGTTTGCTTCCATCCAAATTCCCATACAAGGACAAAGGGGAGCCAAACCCCTTTCATCCCTCACAGCTTGCCCAGAGCCCTCTCAGGGGCCATGGCTGGAGGGCAGGGAGGCTGAGACACCCCGAGGTCCTGGCTCAGGCAGACCCTTTGCTCTGATGGGATAAGGAGGGGGACTGTCTCCACTTGCTGTTTGCAAGGCAAAAATCCAAAGGCAGTGGAAAAGGTGAGAATAAGAAAACTGAGCCAGAGTCTTTGGAGTGGCATCTGGGTGATGAACACCCACTGAAAGGTGAGAAATCCTGTTTGGACCTAAGAAAATGATTTTGCTACTGCGAGGGTGGTCAGCTGAGGTTGTGGAGATGCTCAAAATGCATCTTGACGTGGCCCTCAGCAAACCGCTCCCAGTCCCCCTGCTTGAGCACTGGACTAACTGGTCTCCAGAGGTCTCTGCTGGCCTCAGGCCCTCTGGAAGGGAAGGAAGGAGAGGACAGCCTTAGGAAATAAACCCTGCCTGCTCATGTGGGAGGGGGAGTCTCTCCCAGGCCTGGGAGGTGACCAGGGAAGTCCTCGAAGCCACAGCTGGGTGTGATGAGGATGTGTCTGACCCACACTTCTGCATGATGGACTGGCTGCTGGCTCCAGCCCTTCCCAGGCCTTTTGAAGAAACTTTCTCCCACACAGTGCCCTGCCTTGACTCTTGCAGTGGCCCTGCAAGGACACAGTGAGCTCATCCTCCTTCTCCTCCCTCCCCATGAAATCCCAGACATCCTCCAGATGTTCTGCGGAAGGATGAGCACCACGTTTTTGTCATTAGATCAGAGAGAAAAGCTCTGGCTGCAGTGGATGATCTCGTGCCCTCTGCAGCAGGTGCCAGAGTCCAGATGTTCACAGCATGGCAGGGATGAAATGAGGGAGAGGGCTGGTCCAGGGGAAACATCTGGGCACAGTGGCTGCTTGGCCTGCTCTCCCCTTTTCCACTGGTTTGGAAAGGCAGCACAAGCTCCTCTGGAGACAAGGAGCACTGGGAAGCACCTGCACCTCTGACACTCCCATGCACAAAGAGCCACGGTCGCATCTGGTGTGGGGAAAAGGCAAGTGAAGTATTGGGCTGGGGAGAAACTGCGAGGTTGGAGAAGGGTTTGTGGCATGAAGAGCCACCTTCTTTCATAAAATCATAGTTTGGGTTGGAAGGAGCCAAAGTCCAAACCCAGATGAGGCTGATCAAAGCCCCATCCAACCTGACCTTGGGCATTTCCAGGGATGGGGCATGCACCACCTCTCTGGGAATCCTGTGCCAGTGTTTTACCACCCTCATTATCAAAAAAACCCCCTTCTTCTATCTAATTTTCTGTCCTGTTTTCTTCTTTCTGTGCCATAAATCATCTCACAGCTCACTGCCAATGGATGCAGAGTGAAGAAGGGAGCAGGGCAGGGGAAGTTGCACCAGAGGGAGAATCAAAGGGCTGCAGCTCAATGTTCTCCCAGGAGCTGCTCAGAGGAGGTGTGATGTCCTTCTGCACCAGCTCCTCACCGTTGTCCTGCAGCAAAATCAGCTTTTCTGAGGGCCTTCAGCAGCTCTAATCAGCTCCTCCCTTAGCCCAAACAAGCCCATTCTGGCTCCAGCCTGTGCTTGCCCCCCAGGACTGCTTGGCTCAGTGCCCTCAGGGGCATCCTGAACTTTTCACCCACTGTGGATAAGGGACAGGGTCACTGTGTCCCTCACAAGCTGTGCTGCAGGTCTCTTCCCAGAACACTCCTAACATTCCTCCCAGTGCATCCAGCCTCCTGGTTTGAGAATGGAAAATGGAGACACAAGTGGTGCAAAAAATAGGGGGTAAAATGGGGACAACTATGTATTTATTGCCCCAAATCACCCCCTCAAGCTCACCCAAGCCTGAAACCCAGCTAGCAGGGGAGGGATATTCTCCCAACTTAAAAGGGCTTCCAGTTAAAAATTTCTCCCAGTTTATAAGCACAGGGAGAGTGTTTGTGGGGAGATAAGGGCTGGTACAGACGCAGGGAGCAGGGCTGAGATAAGAACAGCCATTGGCTGAGCTGCAGAGCACGGAATTGTTTCAGCTCCAGGAACTGGCATCCAGGACCAAACAACCCTGGACTGCACCAGAAATAGGAGAGGACAGACTCTGCCAGCCCTGGGGGCATGGACAAACCCTGCCCCTCTGGATCCCAGTCCAAAATCATGTATGTTCCAAGTGGAGTCCTTTACTCTGCTGCCCTTTACATCCCCAGGGATACAAAGCACAAATAATAACTCAGCATCCCCCAGCACCTTGATCCAGGCTCTGGCTCCTTCTCCAGCTCTCTGTGGCATTTTGGCTGGATGCAATACATGCTCAGGGTTGTTTCCCTTGGGAAATCACCCTGGCATTGAGTGTTTCCTTTCTCTTGGCCTTGGATGGAGCTCAGATACTCCAGGTCTTTCTGCTTGGTCCAACACTCATGGTTGGACATGATGATCTCCAAGGTATTTTCCAACCTTAATGATTTTATGATTCTATGATGTGCTGCAAGCTTTTGTCTCCTCCCTCCCTCCCTCCCTCCCTC